>JAZGTK010017400.1:0-12290 GCA_036877625.1 Ambastaia sidthimunki
CTGATCCTCAGTGCTCTTTAATCCCTCTGATCAAAGCTGCCTGGTCTTGAGGGGTTTCATTTGCAATCCAAACACCATCATCAGTATATATTTAAAGGCATTTTTCCTTCCGCTGCAAGATGGAAGCTCTTAACTGTATAGCAGTTAAGTTATAATACCATGGCGTCTGTTCTTTAGTTAAATATCTAAACAACCTTTGGTTATTTCATTTAGTGAAAAACTCTATGCAGTACTGACACATTCAGTGTAAGCAAGGTTGCCAGGTCTATGTAAAAAAGGCAGCCTAATTACTAATTAATAGGGGGTGTAACAATATTCAAAACTGAACCAAAAAAACATCACCCACATACCGCAGTACTCTCATGGTGATACTTTCAACGCCCCAGGCCCCCTGCCCCAGGCCCATCCCTTGCCCTTGTTGAACTCACTTTACCTTACGTCACAAAACTACATTTTCTTCCCGACTTTTGATTAAATAGTAATTATTACCCTTTTAACAACTAATAAGAGCTGTAATTTTTCTAAATATTACACACCACAGCCTAAAATTCAGCATGGGATTGTGGGTTCATAATCATAAGAAATAATGCTAATGATGCTAAGAAATTCCCGTGAACACTTATGAACTTATGAACGAGTTAATCAACACAGATTAAATAATTAAATAAATACTTTTTCAGTCTGTAATTTTATAATCAGCGCAAGTAAATCTGTGCTCTCTCTCTCTCTCTCTCTCTCTCTCTCTGTGTGCAGGGATCTGCATGTAAAGAAGGGCATTCTTTTTTTTTAAATGTAGATCATTATGTAAAAGCTGCTGAGTTTTAAAGTTTTCTGTATTTTAAGCGAGTTCAGACAAAACCACCAGACGCATTTAAAATCAATAAAGCGTGTGTGGAGTGATGACCACTTTCTCGAAATACAGCAACACCTTTTATAAATAAGAAAGCCTTAAATCAGACTCCATGATCACCACCTTATAGATTTATGCATATATTCATATGTTACACATATGATCTGTCTTTAACATACTGTATATATGATCGACCTCAGAAGAGAAATGACTGTTTGAACTTAATCTGTTGATATCTTCAATGCATTTTCACAACTTTAAAATGCCCACATTTAACATGGTAAACACTGACATTGCTATTGACAAAGTTTATCTGCTAAATAATCAAAGATAAATCAACACATGATTGCAGCACACTGTGTTGGGAAAAAAAGCGCTAGTATAATAATGTATGTGAATCTCTTTAGCATTGCTGGTGCCATGCCATGAACCCTGCCCCCACAGCAAACCGAGCTGAGGCTCCAAAACCGTGATAAGAATTGAACTGTGGCATTGATATATCATATACCCCTACTGATTACGGGTGCTTTCATGCTTGGTTCAATTGCTTAGTCAGAACCTTAGGTCATAAACCCTGGGTATGACAGGGTTGCCAGATTGTTGATAGATTGTCTCTCAGCAGTCCTTCAACAAACACTGGTCAAAATAAATACTGCATCTGTAAATAATAATCTTTCTGATGCTTTATTATGCATGTTGTCACAAACTGCATATGGAGAGAGCCAATCTCACCCCATTTTCCCCACAGGGAGCTGCTTGAACCCAGGCATGCACCTGCGGCAGACTGGGCGTAATCTCACAGAGAATTGCCAGTTTGCTGAATAAATACTGAGCAGAAAATTAGGTTATAAGGTATGTGAGCTGGAAAAAGACGTCAGTCAGACATAATGCAATTTACACATGCAGTCACTGCCACACAAACAACACTTTCTGTTAAGTAAATTTCATTAAATCCAGATGATTAGGCAGGTAGGAAAACAGGAAACACTCAATGTAGCAACCCAGATCCAACCACTTTTATATTTTCATAAAGAGCTGCAGATCTTATTTTTTAGGATTAAGTCAATAATGCAAAATACAATTGCATAAAGTCATTCTAGGCTTTAACAACCACAAAAAAGCCATAATGCAGGTTTTTGTTTGTTGATATACAGTATTAGAGCAGCCGATGTGGAAAAAACAATACTGCATCAACATTACAGCACATCAGTGAAACCCTGCACATCTATATTTGAACTGAATGCACCAGTGAGCCCCACAGCTCTGCAATTTGACACGTGCACTGTCACACAAGATGATCGTGACAGGAGGTGTGCGGTTTCAAGTTAAAGTGAAAAGTGAAAGACACCATGTGATGAGGAGGTGACAGCTTTAAAAATGATATGCATTGTGGAAAGTGCTATACAAATAAACATGAATTGAATATATAAATTGTACACAAGGTCAAGAAATAAGTTCTTTATACAAAAGTCATATGATTTATTTGTTTACCACAACTTTTTGGGAGTTTTGGGATTCGGAGGTGAAATGTGGGTGATGTGACAATCATTGCGAAAAGCTATTTCCTAATAAAACAAAAAAGTAACAAGGCAGGTTTAAAAAACATGGTAATGCGCACCAAAAAAGCTTCTCCCTTAGTTCTGTACAGTCTAATTGCCTGCAGAAATAACAATGGCCACTGAGAAGCTAAACAACTCCTTCGTCTCTGCACACAAACCAGGATTGGTGGTTCTGCTATTACAAACCAAGCTGAAGGGCAGAGCTGCTCTGTGCTGGCCGTGAACGGATGAGCGTGACAGGAACAGGAAGCCAGACTCAGAAGTCATGCTAGGACGACAGCTTTCACCAAACTGAGTGCAAGCTACACAAACAGCCATACTCTCGCCAGGAGTGTGAAAGTAGCTCGGACACACATGGACTGGTACGGAGGCTTAATTTAGAACTGCTCTCGCTCCAGCCAAAGCTCCAAGAGTGTTGTCTCCGCCCCACTGGTACACTAATATACACCGCAGCCAGGCTTGCTGGGCTAAAGGAAAGGATGACCAGGCTGGATACCACCCCTGGGTGTAGAGGCCAGGCTGCTCTGAGTCATGACCACAACTCCACACAGTCAGCTACTGTAGGCACATTATGACTTTTATGTGCGTATTGTCATTTTATACTTCTCACTGCTATTTATGTGCATGACTTTTTGACACTCGCGTTGACTGCTACGGATGCATCATAATTTACTTCTGGTACACCTTTTTAAGCAAACTCGCTTGTGCAGTTACTTTCACACCAACCAAACCAGGTTCTGATATCTAGCCGACTCTAGCGTAAAAACATTTTAGGATGAATTATAAGACACGAGAGCAGATTCAGACAGGTTACCAAAATCAATTTTTTTACCTGCTGCCACATACAAATGACAGGCTTACTATCAAACCTAAGGTGCTATTGCCACAGACCCTGTTCATTATCACAGCCTGTCATGCATGAAATAGCTTTCTGCTGTGCCCAGTTACGAACAAATAAACATTCACAGTATTCAAGCCATACTGCATATAATCAAGTGCTTCAAAAAAATGCAGATGAGAGTTTGTTTTTAAAAAAGAGCTCCTCTCTGCTAAAAGAGAGAAACACCAATCTAATCATTAATTTTTATCATAGGAAGCCACAATAGGAGGAAATTCATTTGTATAAAAAGTTGATAATTTAGGTTTTTAAAGCATGCCTTTAGTTGGTACTTATAGTATCCACCTTCTTGAAAGCATAATGAAAAGTTACAGAAATGTACAGTACATATAGTAATTAAGTAAAATTAACATTATTATTTAAAATAATGACCTACACTGCAATAATTTGCTTAATCTTAAAGTATTTTTGTCTAAGCGTCCTTGAGAACATTTACTTGGAAAAAGTAAATGTAAAAATTGTATCTTGTTTTAAAGTTTGTTTAATATTTAAAATAAGACACTGGATAACAAGACACTGAGAAAAAACTGTACTGTTTACTTTACTGAAATTGATAAGCAGATTTTTTTTTTCAGATTCTTTTTTGTGGCTTTTAGTCATGTGTGATATTGCTTATTGGAACAGCTGAGACAGGCTCTTTGATGTATCCAACCCAAACTTTTTCAGTTAAAAATATAGCAGCACAAGAAAAAAAATGTGCTTATGAAGCAATTTACAGGGTCCTAAAAACTTTTTGGTCAGTTTTTTGTGTCTTTTGTCTAAATATTGGGAAAAAATCTGTCTGCTCACCCTCGGGTCTATACTGAGCCACGATAGTGACCGTCTGTCCAGCATTCTTGAGTGCTGCAGCTGCCTGTTCATGAGTCGCAGTGCGGAGGTCCACCCCATTCACCTGAAACACACACACACAATATTAATAACATGCATCAACTACAAATGCTGATGTGTGCAAAACAATCTATAATGAATGGATTGCTGAAGCTATATAGTACGTTTATTGACGATTTGATGTGCTTACAGAGACAATGCGGTCTCCTTTCCTCAATTCTCCACACAGGTCTGCAGGCCCTCCTGCCAGGATGAAGGAGATGAAGATTCCCTCTCCATCTTCTCCTCCTACGATGTTGAAGCCCAAACCCGTGGACCCGCGATGCAAAACTATTTTCCTAGGCTCCCTGAAAACCAAAGAAGAATTCATTAGTTCATCTTTAAAAAAAAGAGCTAAAGCTGAAAGAGCTGAAAAATATTATATAGAATTAAACTGAGCATGTAAAAATTATGTTTTCCTTTATATATGCAGACTTAAACTAAATTAATATATATTGAATATATATATTAAAGTACATACAATTTTCTGTATTGTTTTCTTTGGCATAAAGCTGAGCATATAATGCCCCCATCCCTCTACACACATTAATTCTTTCCCAACAACTCAACAGAAAAAACAGAATAAAATCATTTATTACGAAGACTTATTTTCTTGACTACATCTCCCTCTAGTGAACAAAATATGAAGTACACACTGTCATGGTTTTCTTGTTGTTTATCCTTTTAGGAATAATATGTGGTTAAAACAAAAGACTGAAAAAAACTCAAACCAGTTAAAACCAGTTTTACCAAAACACATTACACATTTAATCAGTAATAAGTAAAAAAAACATGCTGGTATAAATGTATTTCAAATATTCAATCTGTGACCCTCACTAGGTAATGCAAGTGACTTAATATGTACAAGTTATTCCTTGTTTTAGTGATCACAAGCAATTTATATTTTTGTAGAACTCAATGTAGTGACACATATGTTAAATATTCATATTCGCACTACCAAAGCAGATCTCTCAAGAACAAAATCATAGTGTCATCGTCACACTTTTGTGAATTTCACAGAAAAATAAAGACTGCTCACAATTCTGTTTTGTGACACCAGTGGCAGAGAAATTACACACTTCACCTTTAAATATCTGTTTGGCACTGACAACAGACTGAAGAAGCAGAACAGAACACTGAGAGTGCATCTAGGTGTTCTGTACAGTAGATGGCAGCACATCTACAAGTTACTGCTTTAGCTACAGTGTTTTCAAAACCCAACACTGTAAAAGATGCCTTATTAACCCCTTTAAAGCAGGAGTGTCCAATCCTGCTCCTGCAGAGTTGAGCTCCAACCCCAATTAAACACACATGACCCAGCTAGTCAAGATGGTCTTACTAAGCACACTACAAACTTCCAGGCAGGTGTGTTCAGGTAAGTTGGAGCTAAACTCTGCACACTGGCTCTACTGGACCGAGTCTAAACACCAAACAAATTTCATTTTTGATTAAATACAACAAATGTTCAATTGAGTTTATTGGTGATGTGTGTGCATTTACAAAATATTTGTTATAGAAAAAATTATTTTCTATAACTGTCCTGCAGAATTAGGTCTGAATTCGAAGCTTATCAGATTTGCCTGTTGACTTCACCGATTGGACAGTCATATCATCATGCAAGCTTGACATAAGAGGCTGTTTGTTTTTACTGTCAACATGACGTATTTGGCAATTCTTATGATAGCAAATAAATCCCCTGATTAAAGAGGATTAAGTATGGTACACCAGTCAGTATGTGTGTGTCCCCGTGGAGCATCCGCTTTCCCCTAAATACATTCATGTCTGCCCAAGACCATCTGCACTGTCCGAATGGGCTCTCACTAGTGAAACGCCACTCACTATTGACTGACAGTTCCTTACAAAATGACTTAACAAATTAGATGAATGAAAAGAACAAAACGACAACACTAACAACAAGGAACATTTATGACTGATGTGGGTAATGTGGGCTTAATTGTAGTACTGTAGTGTGTAGTGTGAAACTTTACTAGAGAGTCTGTTTGTAGTATGGCAGAACCATTATAGAGATACAAAGTATGCACTAAGAATGGCATTAACCTTGGCTATCTTATCTCTTAGGTAGAAAGGTACCGTAATCTTTGAACCTCATAGGCACTGGGTATCTATACGTAAAGTATGCAGCTGTCCTTACAGTGTGTGTGTGTGTGTGTGTGTGTGTGTGTAAGGGTGAGAGTAAATAATGCCACCACAGAAGCATTTTTAAAACAAATGTTATGACTTGTATTAACTTCCCTGTGAAATCAAGGATCATTCCGTATTGTAGGTGCGAGGACCAATCATAACACATCATGGATGGCATCACTTTAAAGACAAAAATGGAGAAGCAATGGCTCACCTTGTGATATCATCATCTCCCAGCGTGCCTTTTGAGACAGGAGAGTACCGTGATGGGGTGGCGGGGGTTAATGGCTGACTCAGATAGCTTTGGGTGCTGATATGGTTCTCCGTGTGCTGGGAATAGGCTAGAATAAAAACACACAAAGGCATATTTTTGTTGGCTTTAAACAGAAAATTCGTTTGACAATGTTTACAGAAGCCTTTATCTCAATATGACTGTACTAGTCATATTTAATAATGTAAAACGTTTTAACAAAATGTTATTTTGTCACATGCCAAAATTGCTGAAAATTGACACAGTCACTGTGTAGCTTTTCTAGTCAATGCATTATAAATCTTAATAGAACATCCATTTGGAGATTCAAGCTCACAATTCTCTTATATACAGTTTACTGTACAAGGCAAATTGAATAGTTAACCCACAAATGATAATTTTGTAATTATTTACCTATAGTCATGCAATTCTTAAATTGCATGACTTTAAATTAACTTTAAATTAACTTTTTTTTATTAATGTGGAATTATTTAAGGACAAATTCCATACAAATTCCAAATTCCATACAAGTAGTCTATAAAGCTTGTGCACTATACCGCAAATCAGACATACAGTACAGGTTATTATTAGGAACATATTGACTATTATACATTATATTGTATTACTATTGACTTTCGACTATTTTGTATTACTATTCATTCTGCATATTTAAACATGTGTAAAGCAATTAGCAGCCAATCAGCAGAGGAAAAATGATGTGTTCTTGTGGCTTCAGAGGACTATAAAGGTATAGCACACAAACTGGCTACACTGGCTACACTGTATGCATTTGTGACTAACAGTGCAATTAAGCATTTCATGAATATATACATTCTCTGGGACTCAAACCATGTACCCTGTAAACTAGTGTCAATATTTTTTGTCCTTTTTAATACATGACAGCCATTGCTCATAATTCTATGCTTTTGCATGGAAAAGTGCAGCACAAATATACTTCAAAATTTCCACTTCTGCAGTCTTAAAAAAACAGCATTCAGAATGAGACAAAGGTGAGTAAATGATGACAGAATTTCACTTTCTGCAATTGATGTTAATACTATAAATAATGAAGTGTCCTTATTTCACCACACTGGGGTAAATTGTAATAAAGTCAAAGGTACACACAGGTTACTTCAAACATGGACAACCCCATTTATTTAATTCTTGTTGAACGGTCCTTCACGTGTCAAATCAGTAGGCAGGCTGAAAGATATAAGAATATAATGAAACTGAATCGCTAATGAAATGGTTCTGTTTATCCTTGCCTTCCAAGTTACATCACGCATACTCACATAGGTGATCGAGACTGTGCAGATGTGCAGATATTATTAAGTGGCTTTAAATTTCCTCTGCATGCACACCCACACACAAACACACACACTTATTTCTACATATAATAAGGCTGGATTAACAGGGGGAGGGGTCTGGCCATGTGACGTGATGCGCTTCATGATTAAATTTGCTTTTGTCCTTCATGCGTTTAAGCCCTAATGACAGCATCCTTTTTCAGGATGTAATGCTGGGGGATCTGGCCCGTCTCTGAAATATCACCAAGGTGTTACATTATTGACTGTCATCACTCAGCACTTTGCAAAGTTCCTGCCCTCATGAGTACAAAGTGCTGCATACAGCAGCTTTCAGCTGGGATTTAAGCCATAAGTGAGCATGCACTAGGCACTGAGCTTAAAATAAGCACCCCCACCCCCCCTCACCCCCCAAATTAAACGGCTGCCATTATTTTATCACCCAGATGTCATTCTAAACAAAAGTGGAATATCTGAAGAATCTTTATGCAGCTCTTTAACTGCAATGTCAGATTCCAGAGTATAAAAAAAGCAAAAATATGAAAGGTTTCTGCAATAAACAAGTTGTTATTTACTGATAAAGTAAAAACAGTAAAAAAACAACTTCTGTTCCTCATGCAAAGCTATTGAATGGCATATAAAAAGTTATTACGTTGCTCTCTGGAATGACTGGTCATCATTGGTCAATAACAGCATACAGCTGTATTATCAGGTCATTCACCCGGTTAACTGACAGTAAAGCTACTTAATCATCTCGTATTATATCGCAGCCTTCCGTTGTCTTGTTTCATACAAAGCATCTTGCGTTTTGGTTATAAATTGTATTTAATGACCTTCTGTTTTAATGTTACTATAATATTTTTACAGTTTTGCCAATTGTATTGCACATTGTAATAGACTATTGCTCTTAGCAGAAACTGCCAGATAACACATGTAAAATTATATAATCAACTCAATAGTTCATGTATACATATGTATTTATTTGGTGAGTAGCTATGTAATAAATAAACTCCTTAGAGGTGATACAAGATCCTGTCAGGGTTTATTTTGCGATAATAATTGTCTGACTGTACATAATCCTTTACTTACCGTAACAGCACACAAGCAGCATTACAGTAACTACTGTTTCATTTTAAAAACTATGAGCATTTACTGGATACACCTGGAGAACTTTACATTAAAAAGACCATGACAGAATTAAACCAAGTTAAATGGTATAAGAATGTAATTAAGCTCACGTACAGCTGGTGACATCAGGAGGAGCATAACTGTCATTCATAAAGACACTAGTGGGTTTTGCCACTTTTAAATAGACGACATCAGGGGTGGTTTTCAAGGCAGCCACGGCATCTTCATGAGTCACCTCTTCAAGGCAAACAGCCATTACCTGTACAGAAACACATTAGAAGAATGCACACATGAACATACAGAACCACTGGGATATATACTATAATATACAAAATACAAATACTCATATACTACAAATACTTTTATATTGCAAGAGAGTAATAGTGTAAGTTTAGAATGTATTTAGAATGTATTCCCAATACAAATAAACACACTAAACAGTCAAAAGGCCATACGTTTATCTACAGTTGTAATTGTATGTTAAAATAACTATAATTCTGTTGTAGCACATTAAAATATTCCCCAACAGCAAAAGTCCTTACATGTTCTTGTCAACTCCTATGACCTAAATTATTTTCTTCACCCCCTATATAAGTCCCCCTTATATATTTTTCCTAGCTGTTCAAAATACAATACATTTTAAAACTTAAAAAAGTTGAAAAATATTTTTACAGTAAAAAAGGTCTACATTCCTAGGACCTTTGTTTTTACTTTTTTATACAAATTATACAAAATCATATTGTACATGTACTGTAAATGCAAATACACCCTGTTTTGGACACCCTGCTTTACTGGTTGCCTGACTGTTTGCAAGGAAGTTATGCAAAAAAATATCACTAAAGGCTGATTGACTGATACATCACATTAATGAAGATGTGCTCTCAGTACAATTACTGAATTGCCTTCTTGTATTCTAATGGCATTTAATAAATATTTACTTACAGCCAGAAGTTTATCGCCAATCTGTAGCCGTCCATCTTTGTGGGCAGCCCCTCCCTCAATGATTTTGGTGATATAAATACTGTTGTCTCCAGGAATATGTTGGTTTCCAACTCCTCCAGCTATACTGAAACCTAGACCTGCAGAGTTAAGAACGAGAGGAGGGGGGATATGTAAATAAAACAGAAATGCAACAAGAAAGATGTAAACATACATGTAAGACAATTATTAGCATTTTTTTGCTGCTTTGGCTCTAAGATTTCTGTTTTCTATAACACTCTCTTTGCACGTGTGAAATGAGAAATCAGTGCGCTTTATGCTCACACACAGAGCACAGATTTCTTGACAGCTCCAATATAGTGAAAAGACTGTCCCATCTTTCAACACAATCTTTCAGCAAAGCTAACAGTCCTTACTGAATTGATGCATAGGGCCTGATTAATTAATTAATGTCAGACTGAAATGATCAGGAGAAAACTATTGACTGTTCTTAATGTCTGACTATTCTTGATCTGATTCTTCAGTTTTTTGCAACTTCATTAACACTAATTGTTTATATGGTGTAAATGTACTAACATGAGTTATAGTGATTACACCACTAGGCACAGCAATCTTTAACTTATTCCTTAAGATGAAATGTGACTACCTTTTGGACCTTTGACCAGCTTTACATCCAGTATTTTTTCTGAGACAGCTTTTCTTCTTCTCACGTACAGTCTGACGATGCAGCCGGCCTCCTTCAGCGCCTCCACGGCACTACTGTGAGTTACGTCTCTCACATCCACATCATTAACCCGCAGTATACAGTCATTAACTCTGCACAGAGAGAACAAGTGAGAAAGAACTTACTAAACAGCACAAAGTAACAGCCAAAGATAAAGGCGAAATTCACTGTATAAAATTCACTGAATACTGTATTTTTGTCGATAACACTGTTTATTTGCACACACTGTATTTGTCAAAATTTTGCAAACAGGACAGAGGTGAAAACTGCCAAAAATCTAGTCCTGGACGCAGTTTGCACATCTTAATCCCCTGTCCCACAAGGCCTGGGTTTGAGGCCCTGGTTTTGAGTGATAGATTATGGATGATGACAACTGTGATCTGGCTGTACTATACTGGGACTAACTCTAGTCCTTAAGGGCCTCTATCTTTCAGAGTTTAGTTCCAACTCTAATCAAACACACCTGCCTATAATTGTCAGATAATCCTGAAGACCTTGATTGTTCAGGTGTGTTTAATTAGTGTTACAGCCAAACTCTGCAGGACACTAGTGGCCCTCCATGTTTTTCCCTGCTGTGCAGGATATCAGCATGTCTGGATATCTGCCCAGCTCTTTTCTATCATTTCATGAATTACTGCTGCCTTGATCAGACTAAATTAAATTCTGAAAAATTCAGATTCTGTTTAACATCCAATTTCCATAGGAAGTAATATTGCTGTAATAATTATGATAGGAAAATAGTTTAAAGTTTTGCAAAAAAGACAAAATCAATAATAAACCTTTTTATTATGAATCAGTGGGTTTAAACTTTAAGTCAAGTCCCCCATGTTGTCCAAAATGTAAATGGTGTCCCACTCATTAAAGTATTATGCAGTATGCAGGTGATGACTGCATACTGACTCACCTGAGTCTGCCGTCCTGTGCAGCAGCTCCTCCTGGGATGATCTTGGTGATGAAGATGCTTGGGTCCTCGCCGATGTGGGGGTTATCGGTACCGCCTGCAATACTGAAACCCAGGCCAGAGTTCCCCTAAAAGAGAAGATAAATATCTTGAGAATAATAGAGAAAAAATATTAAAAAATATTAAATCAACTAATATATATAGAGAGTGTGGAATACTGAATAAAAATGGATGTTATACTATATATATATATATTATATAATGCTTTTGAGCAGGCATAGAACAGTCTTAACTTGGTTGTGTAAAGATGCTTTAATGCTTTTCTAGCCTGTTGAACATAAATGTGCTTTATCCTTTTCTAACAGTGACAATTTAAATCCTTTATCTTAAATATTTTACATTTATTTCATGTTGCTTGTACATTTCCTGATTTTTACTCAGAGCTTTCATCAAAATGAAATCTTAGTTTAAATATTATGACGAACATCTCTTCATGACTGGAATAATACATTGTACTGTTAAGCCCTACTGACATATTAAGAGCCTAATGTCTTTTTCATGTCATGTCAGAGCATAAGTGATTTTACCCGTTCAAGTGTAATTTCTTCATATTCATAATCAGCTTCTGTTCCATTCACCTGAAAGACAAAACCAAATGAATATATACACAATTATATACACAAATATATAGCACATGCCTTCCTCTGTTATCCTTGACTAAAACTAGG
>JAZGTK010017401.1:0-12290 GCA_036877625.1 Ambastaia sidthimunki
TGTAACAGGAATTTATGACTTGCCTGTCCATGTTGTTCTTTTCTTGTAAACATTATTTTATAAACATCATGATTTTGCTTCTGGTTCTGCTAAACTTACAGATGGTGGAAAGAGGCACGAGTCTTCTGAAGAGGCTGGAGATCAGTGTGGCTGAAGCAGAGAAGAGGACGGGCAAAAATGCTGTCAGCATGCAAGAGACATATACAGTGTATCTTATAGAGACCAAGTAAGATACTGACTTTCTCAGTCAGCTTTAATGAGACTCGCCCTGCATGAGCTCATCGTGTTACGTCACTTTATTCTAGCACTTAAAGTATATGCTCATAATATGTATTTGCATAGTACATAATAGTCTTACAAGCGTCAGTACTGCATCTAATCCTCTACACTTGAATATAATATGAAAGTCAAGGCCTTTGTGTTGGTTTTGTTGGTAATTCTGCAGTCTGTAACATAACATTGCACGTTACCTTACCTTACGTTTTCCATTACATATGTTGTTGGAAACTGACATTTCCTGGGAAATTGGACCAGACATCCCAAATTATAAATCAATGGTCATATAGAGCCACAAAAGCTCATGAAAGAGTCACAGCACACAAGAGCAGTTCAGACAATATGAAAGACCATCAAATTTCCTCCCTTGGAGTTTATTTCACACTTTATTACACGTTCTTCCTGAGACTGGGCCTGTCAGTTTAACATGTTCTCTCAACATCTTGAAACTGAAGTTTCTTGAACTGAACTTTCCTGCTGGAGCCGTAAGGAAGTGACATCCAGCTGAAGTGACACTTTCTCTGTCTTTGTGTTGATGAGTCGTTCTGGAGAGAGTGATGAGTCAGCAGATATTTAGATGTGTTGTCTCTGTGTTCCTACCAGCACTGGCCATAGCACCATATTTATATTATCACATGATTTAGAAAAAATACTTATTGGTCTAAACTGTAGTCTGCAACATAGACTTTTATCTTTGTATGATCATAAAAACCTGCAGAGATGTTTAGAGCAGAATGTTCCTATATTTTACTTTTATTTTTGTATATTTTACCAAATCTGTAAAAAACTTGTTTTCTGAGCGTAAATCTTAATGACCAACATGATTTATGTAAACTATATAGTGGCAAATTCATGTTTATTTTCAAAATTTGGTGAGATTTATACTTAAATCTCAACAGAGAACATTTTTCTAATAATCTAGGAAGAATAAACGTGTTTGCTTTTGCAAAAGTCACAGAAACGATGGCGTGATGATGAAACGATGGACGCTACATTGCTGTTAAAGTGATCTGTGTACATTTTTTAAACCTCTAACCCTAAATATAACCTGTAGAAATATACGACACTATCTATCATCATGCTTGCCTTAGCATGCACCACAAGAAAATTCTAGCCTATATTCATCATTATGTTCAGAGATAAACTCACAGTGCTGTATTGTTGCTCGATCTTTCCCTTAAAAGGAAACACATGTTTTTGTAAGGATCATGTAGAAGCCGTACTGCACACGCACACAAAATGTACAGCGGGCTGTGGAGAGCAGTTTGGTGCCACTGTTCTTGAGGAAAGTCGTTCAGTCTGAGTGGAGAATGCCTCGCAGCCAATCCGCACCTTCCGTCTGCTTTGATTTCATCATGGATTATTAGCACGAAGCACATTTTGTGCTCCCCTTTCTTCCCTAGAGCCCTTTGGAAGTTCAGCTCTTATTTCAAAGTCTCTTCCCTCTCTTTCAGCCTTCCGCTCTCGTGTAATGGCTTTCCTTTCCCTTCAGTAGCGCTAGCATTTTTGCATTTTTCCAATTTGTTTTATTAAAGGTTCTCACGAACATGGAAAATGCAAAAATATCAGGGAGTTTAAGAAAGCGTGTGATCCAGACCTGGAGAAGTCATGGAAATGAGCAAAAACTTAAAATGATGCAGTGAACAAACGTTATTTTATTTTTTTATATGTTAAATACTGTACATTATAATACATAATACTACATCATTCTGTAGGTATTGGTTTTGATGTCAGTAAAAAAAAAACCTTTTTCTGTCCACCACTAAAAATGAGCAATTGGAAAAGACTTAAAAATTCATTGGTCAAAAAGCAGTGCTGATTATAGCACAAAAATGACAGAGTATGTCGTAAGTCCCTACAAAGAAGCTGAATTAATGCAGGAAAATTCTTCTACTGTATATTGCAGTGTGATTTAGTAGCGTTTTACTCTTTGTGCTCACTGCTCTGTGCTCTGGGAATTTACCAAGATTACACACCACCATTAAAGCTTTGGCAAGTGTTTGAAAAGACCTTTTAAATGACTGCTTTTATAAACTAAAACTTTGCAACCTGAAACCTTATAGATCACAGCTGTGCAGATTTTAGACTAATGTTATTTAGAAATTAACTTCAACTGTTAACCAACCTCACATTTCACCAATGAAGTGTTTTTAATATCTTGGAAAGATTTATATACCAGAGTTCATACCAGCACAACAACCTTTAGATTTAAAGGTTATTTAAAATATATATATAATTTCGGTAACGCATTAAAATAAGGCTCTGTTTGTTAATATTAGTTAATGCATTAATGCACACAATTTCAGCATTTACTAATTCCTTTTTCCTTTTACTAATTCATGCACAATTGTATTGGCATTAACTAGCATCACTGTATTGTTGGTTGCTAGTTCATGTTAGCGAATGTTTTTACTGATGTTAACAAATACAACGTTACTGCAAAGTGTTACCATCATTTCTGTGTGTTGCATTTATTGCGCTTTTCTCTCTTGCAGGCCAGTGGACGCTGCAGCAGAGGCGACCAGTCCTGTCCCAGATTCTCTCTGGAGACGCTACAGCGAGTTTGAGCTCCTTAGGAACTACTTGTTAGTCACTTATCCATTTGTTGTTGTTCCACCTTTGCCTGAGAAGCGGGTATGCAAATTGAACGCTTGGTTTACTGTTACTCGCAAATATGTTTTGCATGTGTTGTAACCGTGTGATGTTTATTGTTGGCGCAGGCTGAATTCGTTTGGCACAAGCTGTCAGCTGACAATATGGATCCTGACTTTGTGGAGAGGCGAAGGGTCGGACTGGAGAACTTCCTGCTCCGAGTGGCCTCGCATCCGGTTCTGTCCAGTGACAAGATCTTCTATTCGTTCCTCACTGAGGTAGACACTGAAGCTGACAGCCCTATTTTCAAATGTGTTATTTATTACCCCACACTAACCTAATGTTTCAGATGCTGTTTGAACAAGAACAATGTTTAACTGACATGTAATGCAGAAAATGGCTGTTATCAGTGTAGAAATTTGGTTCTTTCTTTGTCTTGCAGGAAAACGGTTGGAAGGAGGCTGTGTTTGAAACCGGATTTCAGGCGAAGGTATTCCAGCATTTGCCAGTTTATTGGGTTTCTCCACATTTGAACCTTCAGCAGTTCTGTGACTTGTTTACGCCTCGTCTTACTGTGAATTAATATGATATGATGATATGAAGCTGACGAAAAACTGTATGTGTGGGTTTCAAATGTAAAAATTGCTACTGCAGTGAGAAATCTGTTATCGGCACTTATTCGTTTCTGTAAACAAACACAGAAAGTCTGTTGGACCAGCTTTGATTGAACCGAAAGTGCGGCAGTATTTTATGTTTGTTTTATTATTGCAGTATTGCCGTATTTATCTGACCTCAGTAGTTTAAAAAGATTGTTGTAAGCAGTGGCTGTAGCTCTGCTTTCACCATCTGAACAAACAAAGGCAAACATGAATCTGTCTCTCAACATGTGGCCTGTGTCCCTCTTCACAGGCTGATTCAAGATTAAAGGCTCTGAACGCTACATTCAGAGTGAAGAATCCAGACAAGTAAGTGTTTTTGCAAACGGTGCTGCACAGTGTCGTCTTGAATGGATGAAACGCTCAAGATATGGGTCACACCGTTTGTGACCTTAATCTCTGTGTGTGTGTGTGTGTGTCACAGGCGATTTGCAGAAATGAAACACTACGGAGACGAGCTCCAGTCTGTTATTTCCCAGCTGCTGAGAGTTCGGGCGGTGAGCGTAAACATTTAAACTTGCAGCTTGAATAAAAAAAGTCTTTTCTGTTTAGCAAATGCTCAATTCAAATACATTTATGTATAATAAACACAATAACAAACACTGGGGTGGGACTCAGTAAGATGGAGATACATTTTATTGATAATTCCAAAATGATTTATTGGAAAAATACTTATTTTGTAGTTTTGTATAATTTGCATATGATTTTTTTAAACACTTCATGTTAAAATCTGGAATCAAATGTCTTGCTTCTGTTAGAGAGCAGCTGATCGCTTGTATGGCGTCTACAAAGTGCATGGAAATTATGGAAGAGTCTTCAGGTAACGTCTTAAAGAAATTCATAACAAAGAAATACCAAAATTAACAATTTTGTCATCTGGTAATCTTCCCACAACTGTCCCAATCTTTTCTACATTTTAGTTATTTATGTGTATACATTTACATGATAAATGCATAAGTAACGATACATACATTTTATCTGTTGTGTGTTCTTTGGAATTGAACCCGTACGTTTGTTGTTGCAAGCTTTAACAGCTACAGGAGTAACTGTATATTATGGGTATTTCTTCATATTACAGTAAACTGCATCAACACTACATTGTGCTCTCATATGAAAGCAGTCAAACATGTTTTATTAGGTGTTCTGTAAACGGTTATTGTGAAAAACGTTTTGGGGGAAATCAGGCCTTTGGGCTGGAGACTGTAGCTGCGGCCAGCTGCGATGTCTCACTGTGAGTCTTTATTTGTTTTGGACAGCGAGTGGAGCGCTATTGAGAGAGACATGGGAGACGGACTGCAGAGCGCCGGCCATCACATGGACGCGTGAGTCTGCGCCGCGCACACAAGCAGACACGATCTCTTGCGATTTATTCTCATGTAGCCTTTATAGGATTAGTGCACTTCAGATCCTGTTACCCTCTGAGAGCCCATTGTGGAGTGTGAAATATGAAAGTTCTGTATGATTCACCACAGCATATGTGTGCTTCAGCTACTGAGCTGTGAAACGCATTTGCCTGATTGATCTGAACCCCTCTCACATTTCCATTCGTGGGTCCCACTGAAACGAGTAGCCAATAAGGTGAAGCCCTTGGGAGGCTCAGGTTTTGATTGGTTGACAGACAGCTCTGTGAATCTCCAGGAGCCGCGGCCAAAACGTTTAGCAGCATCTTCTCATCAGTGTGATGATGTCGCTCCTTTTATGGAGTCTTTAACCGGCCTCTGTTGTTTCTTCACTGGTTTGTATTGCTGACTGTTCTGATGGGTTCCAGATTGCTGTACTCAGCAGAAAGGTTAAAGTTCAGAGCCCAAAGCGCTGCCTGTCTGTCTCCACGCCGAAAGAAACAGTCTGTCCGTCATCAGCACCCATTTGACAGCTGTCAGGCTGTTTTATGGATCATGTTGCTCACCTATTCCCAAGAATTACTCAGAAAACCCATTTCAGCTCTGCTGTGGGTTTGGCATTGGTTTCTATTCTACCTCTACCTCAGATTTTACCCTTATTTACAGTAAATAATACAGTACAAACCCTGTAGTTTCAGCAGAATGACAGCCTGCAAAATAAGCAGTGGGCAGAATGACCAAAATGTCACTGTAACTCTATATAAAACAGCAGTTATTTTCCTAAAAGAAAAAACTAATGAATATACTAAAGTTTAATATAGCTTTATTTTTTCATATTGTGCGGTCCTACAGTATGTATCAGAAATTACAGTCATGTTTCCTTCATATTTTTGCCCAGTTACACAGCATCACAGTTCTGTGTGTGTTTCAATCAGGTCCTTGTTTTACAGGTATGCCTCCTCTGTGGATGATATTTTGGAGGAAGAGGAGCATTATGCCGACCAGCTGAAGGAATATCTGTTCTATGCTGATGCATTAAGGTACAGCGTTCCCAGCTAACAGTTTAAGGGTTGAAAGAACGTTTCCTAACATTTCCATAAATTAACAAAACCATTAAAAATGTTATTTTAAATGTTCTAGTACCGTTCAAAGCATCCGTTTTTAGAAGTTGTATTAATGTTATTGTGTAGTTAGAAGAACATTATTCAAACCTTTTTTAATTCTGTAATGCTTTAAAAACATTTCACTTACAACTTCAAAATAACGTTTTTGATATATGATGAAAAACATTTTACTAACGTTACTGCAAGAACTTTTTTATTAACTTAGAGAAAACTTTAAGAGAACATTAGCCAACATTCCCTGTTAGCTGAGTTAATGGCTGAACTCAGCATGCTGAACACAAGCTGTTATAACAGTGAGACTGATTGGAAACGTCCTCAGCTCTTGTTCTCATTGCTCTGTCCCCTGAGAGCTGACAGCCTCCACTGGATGATTGAGTTGCACATGCAGTATTCCTGCATTGTTAAAACAACCCCCATCAGTGCCCTGTTTTCCTTAAAGGGATATTTCACCCCAAAATGAATATTTACCCTCATGCCATTCCAAACCTGTATGACTTGGTTCTGAGGAACACAAAAGAAGATATTTCAAAGATATTTTGAGAAATGTCTCAGTAATTGTATGTCTATACAATGGAAGTCAGTGGATGTCACTGTTGTTTGGTGACCAACGTACTTCAAAATGTCTTCTTTTGTGTTCCTCAGAAGCAATAGGCTGTTGTCTTCTTGTTGTGGTAAAGATCAGTCGTTAATGATTATGTTTCTTGCATGTGTTCTGTGGTTGTTCTCAGGACAGTGTGTAGGAAGCATGAGCTGACACAATATGAGCTGGAGATGGACGCCCAGGATCTGACCTCTAAAAAACAACAGAGAGAGGAGCTTGCCACCGGGGTCAGTGTCCGTCCAATCAGATGACATCACTCTGAGAATAAACAACAAGCATCATTCCCGTACTTCTGGAATAGGGGAATTTCCAACAGGCTAGATTACCCAAAAATGAAATGAATTTCATCATTCAGACACCCTGGTGTTATTCCAAATTTCCAGAGTTGTCCCTTAAACAGTTTCTCTTAACACTGCAATCTGTCTTTTTCCTCTCTACCACCATCTCTGTTCTAAACATAAAAGTGCTGCACCACTGACAACACCTGAATATGCAATTTAGTAGCTGGTCATCATCCTTATGTTTACAAACTTGATCAAGTACAAGTTAAACGGATTTCCCAGGAAATCTGACCCGACGGCTCAAATTATTAATCATTATAAACTTACGAGTTGGGGTACAATAAGGCCGTTTTGAATGCTGATCCGTTATGTACTTTCTAAATAACTGATTATTCTTACAAATTGTAGCAACAAAGCTGTAGAATGTTATAGGGTTTTGCATATTCGTTAATGTTTTTTGATGCAGTTAAAATTGTGGGCCTTGCTGTTAGCGTGGAGTCCGCAGAGAATTAGCTTATTGGCACATTTATCATGTAAACATTTGAGCAGCAGAAAAAGCCAACGGCTTAAGTAAGTCTGACCTGCTTGGCTGATACGGCTAATTGCTTGGCCCACTTGGACATAAAAAAGGAAAGGAAAAGCTGATTTCAGCTTTCTGCAAATAAACAGTGTGAGTTACTCAGGCCAACGGGTGTCATTGACATATTTTTCCCTTGTGCAGACTGTAAGGACATTTTCTCTGAAGGGGATGACCAGTAAACTGTTTGGACAGGAGACCCCAGAGCAGAGAGAGGCCAAGCTGAAAATGCTGGAGACACAGATCGAGGAAGGAGAGGAACTGCTCAAAGAAAAAAACACCGAATGCGAGTAAGAAATGCAGGTCCACCTAAAATGTCAATAAAGTTTTTGTTGCACCAAAACAATCAAAACTTAGCAATACACGTGACACCCTGTTTATTTCAACCCAATAACATTTTGAAAATCTTTGTAACTTTATGGAGAGAGTTTGTGAAGAACGCGTGGTTGGACGTTGAGAGGTTTAAGGAGCAGAAGGACCATGATCTTCAGGAGGCTCTCATCAGCTACGCCATCATGCAGATCAGCATGTGCAAAAAGGTGAGGAGTGCGTTAGTCAGACACAAGACATCTTCAGTGAAGGGTTCCTGTAGCAGTGCCAACAAATGTTCAATACCCAGACAACACACTTATCAAATACCTGAGTGGATAAAAGTGTCTGCTAAATGCATCCAAGTCGCATTAAAGCACAAGCATATTTTGTTTTCAGGGAATTCAGGTGTGGAATAATGCTAAAGAGTGCTTCAGTAAGATGTGAAGGTCCATGATACAAAACACCAGGAGGCCTCAGACACATCAATTCAGAAGAACACAGAGATTGACCTGGAGGGCTGAAGTCTTGCTCTCAAATCCTTATTAAACCTCTCAAACATAAAGCTCTGGTGTAAAAAGGTATCAGGTAATATTGACAAACACAATACTCCGAGTCCAGACAATAAACGAATGGGGTGCTTTTTTGTTATTTATTCCTGCTTATGTTCTCCAGCCTGATTCAAATCTGGTTGTAACTGCGCTATTTTGATCTAACAGTGTTTGTAAAGCTTAATGAACAATTTTTGACTTAACACTTCTAACAGAAACAAAAGAAGGACTTTATTATAGTTCACAGTGGCTGCAATGAAACTTTGGAATGATTTCTTTACAATTTGTTGATGTATTTTTTATTAACCTTTTGGTGCCAACATGTGTGCTAAAGTCTTTCCTTTTTTATACTTTATTTGAACTTTTTACTTCTGGTGTTCATCATAAAGTCTTTCAAAAATTGCAGAATGAGTTACAAGCATTGATTTAGATGTTCAAGCTAAAATGTGAGAGTTCATTGTGGCAGCGTAAAAACAAAAACATTAGTGTGCCCAGAAGCTCCATTTTTATCATACCCAGCCCCCTTCCCCAATATGGTGGTCTTGCACATCTGGAATGTGTGTATGTTTCTTTGGAACATGTGAAGTGATTTTTATCATCACCACAGAAGACACCAAGCGCCTATGAAAGAAAAGAAACTGGTCTTACTCACAAAAATAGCAAATGTTGCCCTGTCACCCACACCACAAACAAAATCTCATAACGGCTGTTCATCATAACACACTGCTTTCCTGCACATTCAGCCGTTAAACAGGAGATGTTTATAACCACTGGCCTCCTCCCTTTATATGGTTCAATTCAGCTAAGAAATATTAATATTCTGTTTATGCCTTATCTAAAATCTAGCTCTGCATATTTTCTTTGTTGCCATAGCTTTCACTATGAATGCCATATTTGTCACTGGATGATGATGGTTGGGTGGGTCCATGTTTTGATATAAATCTGGCTGAAGGAACTGGAAGGTCACACAGGAAAAGCAGGATATAATAATTTCCTGATTTTAGAACTGTGTGTGTGTGTGTGTGTGTGTGTGTGTGTGTGAGACCCCGGCCATTTGGTTCATTTTGTGATTTGTAGTGGCATTGAATTATTTGTATATTCTGTTTAAATACTGTTTAAATTTTGTTGTTCTGTAACACTAATGGTGATTAAAAAATACCACCATATTTGTCTTGTGGTTTCATATCTTACAGTCTTTTAATTGTTCCCATTGAAATGTAAAATTTAAATGTTGTGCATGAGATTAAATATTTTATGCTATTGTATGTATCTTACAGATAGTCGCTTATGAAATGACTGAGTTTGAGCAATACAAAGTACAGTGTAAAAGTGCCACAAAACTGCAGGGTTTACACTTTTGGGAAAAGATAATCTTACATCACTGGGTTACAGGAACAAAAATAAATAAAATTACACATCACTGTTAACAAAAGCTATTTTATATACAGCAAACTGGAATAAACTCTACTGCCTTTCTCAAGCTGTTTTTTATTTTTGTGCTGCAAGGCAGAATAAACGCTTCCATCTAGCGGTTTCAAACTTACCAGCAGTTTGATAATAGAGCAATTCACATGTCCGGGGACTTTGTTTTACACTTATTTAATTTGATGAGCATTTTCTTTTTATAGGATATTTTATTTATGCTTATTGCTAAAAGTTAAACTTAATTATAATCAATTCATTCCAATTCTGAATCTGAACAATTAGAAACAAGACCAACATTATGCCATATTTTGTTGCACGAGAATGAAAGGAAATATATCAGATGTCACAAATAAAAACAATCGTAAAATAATTTGTGTCAATGTTTTTGAACCAATGTTGATTTCTGGCCCTGATTTTAGTACAAAACGAGTTAAAACTTAATTCACTTCCTGCAGCTTAATAAACAATAAAACTTTATACCCACGCTGTTATATTTGTGCACTTATTTCTCTTTATATATTATGATATATGAATAATAATCTATAAATTAAGCTGTCGAATCCGATTTCCCCCCCCAAAAAACATTTTGTCTTCATTTGACTTCAATATGCGTAAAGAAAAACACGTAAAGTAACCTACAAGTTTATTTCAAACAGAGATTTAGAGGCTAAATTTACACACTGCGACTTTTAAACGCGTTTTTATTTGCATGCCGTTCATCTAACGAGAGGATCCGCCGCGATCCCACAATGCACCGCTGCGCAGCTGCAGACGGAGCTCGCTAGCCTCGCATGCTAGCCGCAGCATCGCAGTAAAGTTTGACAAACACGTCATGAGCGGCTCGAACCCACCGCCAGCCCCGCACTGACAGCACATGCGGTACGTAAACTCATGCTCTGCCCGCGTTTAGACGACACTGGGTCGGTGTAATGTGTGCAATCTCGCTCCTGTGAGCTGATGAAGCGCCAGCAGGCCGTTGTGAAACTACACCGTTCCATTCAAATGCATCAAACTTAGTATTAAAATATCGTAAATGCATATTTTAATATTAATATTTTAATAATAAATGCATCGAGCACGTACTGGTTTAATGTGGGGTGTATGTGCATGCTTTGAAACCTCTGGCAGTGTCAACAGGCAGTTACTGTAAATACAGTTGTGTACTTATGCATGTCAATATTAGTATGTGTGTGTATGAACAGGACGTCTTCTGTGAACATGACGCATTTTGCATTGTGTTAATATGTTGTTCGAGTTTCCATGTGGATCATATTGAATCTCAATTGATTTGTATGTTATGTATAAATAGACATTTGCAGAACAGCTGTTCGCTTTGAAGAGTTTCAGGATCATTGGCAGCTCATGTATCTGTGAATTAATTGTGTAGGTCGTTCAGTGTTTTCTGTCATTCGCTGGCCAATACCTAACTAACAATTTTAGGTTGTAAGAACGTTTCTCTAATGTTATTATTAAATAACAAAATGTTTAAAGGTTATTTTGAATGTTCTAGGAAGGTTCAAAACGTCAAGTTTTTTAAAGGTTGTATTCATGTTATCTTTTAATTCTGGAACGTTTTTAAAATGTTCCATTAAGAACTTGAGAATAAGGTTATTGTGTATGATCAGCTTTTTATTTAATTAATCCTGGTAAAATGAAGTTTTAGAATATTAAACTATTGAACTTTTAATTCAGATTGTTATACAAATGAAATAGTTTAATAGTAAACTATTAAAAAGATTTTTAAAAATAGAAGCTTTTTACTAGTGACATATTTGACTAGCGTGTTTTACTAGATCTTTGGACCCATCTGTATATAATCTATCATACTCCCATCTGTATATAATCTAGCATACTCTCATCTGTATATAATCTATCATACTCCCATCTGTATATAATCTGTCATACTCCCATCTGTATATAATCTGTCATACTCCCATCTGTATATAATCTATCATACTCCCATCTGTATATAATCTGTCATACTCTCATCTGTATATAATCTGTCATACTCCCATCTGTATATAATCTGTCATACTCCCATCTGTATGTAATCTATCATACTCCTATCTGTATATAATCTATCATACTCCCATCTGTATATAATCTATCATACTCCCATCTGTATATAATCTATCATACTCCCATCTGTATATAATCTATCATACTCCCATCTGTATATAATCTATCATACTCCCATCTGTATATAATCTATCATACTCCCATCTGTATATAATCTATCATACTCCCATCTGTATATAATCTGTCATACTCCCATCTGTATATAATTTTGTGAGCATTTGCTTAAAGCACAGACACACATTCCAAAAACAATGTGAGGTTTGTTTCTTCTGTTGTTTAAACTCAAGTGTGTTGATTCTCTCAGTCAGGTCGAGGGGGCAGAACTGCTGTGAGCACAATTGTGTTGACTGTTGTTGGGAATCCATATGTTGATCCGGTATCTTCCTGTAGCTTCAGCTCAACTGCTCAGAGATGAACATTGATGACAAGCTGGAGGGGATGCTGATGAAATGCGGCCCTGTGGGGCTTCACCACCCATC
>JAZGTK010017402.1:0-12289 GCA_036877625.1 Ambastaia sidthimunki
AATTCCCCTTAGCCAGGATCCCCTCACAGCTTCTCTGAGCAAACTGTGAAACTGTGACACTACATGACAGTTTTGCAAGAATCCTGTAAGAGGCTTCCAGCAAGCCTGACGGTACAGCCAATACCTCACATGCGACAATAAACGGAGCTCATCTGTCCATCAATTCTACCAGTACAGCACATCTGAAATCCATTAATACACCTGCCTCTACCTCACAGTACTGCATAAATGAATCAGATCGGCTAAATCAGATTCAGTGTCCTCATACTGAGATAATGTTCTCCCAGAGTAGTGTTTATGAAACAGATGACCATAAATTTATACATCAGTTGGAGTAAAATAGTGTTTCGTATGAAAGCTACAGCCAATGCACTGCTTGGGGGGAAAACACTACAAAATGGTGCAAAAACACTATATGAGAGCAAAAGTAGGTCATGTAGACATCTCAACCAACCCGCAGCCCTCCTCAAAAAGACATCAAATAACAACGGATTGTAGGAGAGCAGGCACTGAAGCTCAGAGATGTAAATCATTTATGAAGTGATGCTCATCTGTAGCTCTGAGCCTCACGTTCTCCACATGAAACAAGACCAGAGAGAATCATGTCTCCTGTGTGGCTGGTTCTCTGGAGTGGAGGAGACGGTTCTCAAGGGCTCAGACTTGTAACACTTGCTCGTGAGCAGTTGTTAGGTTGATGAGAACAAACCCCCGTTGGGTTCATTTGTTGCAACACAGTGTCCATATATTGTCATATTAATGCTGATTTTCCTCAAGGATTTGATGCAGAGGATTTGCAAATGTTTGCCCAAAGCATCCTAGACAAACTTTAAAAGTCTCTTTAGACACCAGTCGGTGAAGTTGGTTTGTGAATATTTCCACATCTTCAAAGCACTGAAGCGTGGAGAAGTTTATATAAGTGTGTTATTAGTATACTTCTTTAAAACTGTAAATAAGAGCTATTTTTACAGAAATGTACTTTTTTGTAGCCTACTTTATGTAGAAAAAGTTGTGTTATTCAGCTAGTTGTGTACTCAAAGTTTACTAATGTTATACTTAAAATATTTTAAAAGTACACTTTTTTAAAAAGTGAACCAAGTCTGTAATTTAGAAGTATTGCACTTACAAGTATAGTAGTACTAGTAGTAGTAGTACTGAGTACTGAGCTTTTACTACAATAAAATCATGATTAATTTTCATAAGGGTAATCAGTGTTTGGGAAGTACCTTAGCAACTTAATAGCTGTTTAAACTAGTCAAACTTCTTCTTTATAAGGGTTAGCTAAACTACAAGCTACTAAAGTAAGCTATAGCTACACTGAAGCTAAATTTCAGCCTTTGAATCCAATCTTACATTGGTTGAGTTAAGCAACTCAGTTAAGTTGCTGTCAAACATACTAAAAAAACAAGCACACTGTACAAGACATGAGCTTGTTGCCCTTTCATGTTTAATATCTGCTACTAGCATGCAACACAAAGCCATAGATTGTAACCAACTCACATCATGTGCCCATTACAACGCTGTGAGACATGCCTCAGCTAGCTAAAGACATTATAAAAAATATAAAACTGGTTTGAACTATTCCTCTTTTTAAAACTGAATAGCAGTTTGTAGTTTAAATAGCAATGAGTAACAACCAATAAATTTGCAAGATGACCACTGCCTTCTTTCTGCACTGTAAACCCGGAAATGTCTCAAAAAAATCTCTTTTAAGATAAGAAATTATGTGTTTAAGTAGAATGTTTAGATTTTGATTACAGTTAAATTAAAGTTCTCATTAAGTAAAATATTTTAGTTAAAACAACTTTAAAAATTGTTAATTAAACAATTCATCTTTTCCATGACATTAAGTTAACAGAACTCGTGAGTTAGCTTATAGGGGGTAGATGGGGATGTTGCACAATTTTTTTTAAAGCCCTTAAAAGGGTGCAGCACAGTCAGGAAATAATGATGATTAATATTGTGTGCATAGGTAGTGAAGCGGGTCGACAGCAAATAAAAACACCCATGTCACTTATTTATGAAAGACAGACATTATGCAGCAATGCCGCATTAGTAACCTGTCCTGCTCATCACCATCTCCTATCAAAAACCCATTTCTGTCATCACACTCCAGAGCTGTGATATATGACCGGTGTTTTCATGAAAAGATAAAGCTGTAGGTTGGTAATAAACACACGTCAGCCTCTTTTGGATCAGGTTGAATGTTTCTTCAGTGCAAAGAGGCTCTCAGTCATTTATTTTTAATTTTAATAAAAGCGAACAATTTTTTTAAACACAAGGCATGATTGGTTATCAATGCAGGCATATCCAGTGCTGTAAAAATCGTAACTTTATGCAAATGAGCGGATGGAAACATCCAACAGTGCAGATCCACTCTGATCACACTCTTCCCAGAATTCCAAGCGGTCTGAACCGCATTCTTCTCTCTTTTCTTCTTTGTCTGATGTGTGATAAGGGTTCGTGTTTTGATTTGTTGCAGTGACACGTCGACTCCCAAGCGACTGCATTGATCTCTGGCCCTGCTGCTAGATGACAGGATTGATTGGCTGCTGGTGTTTGTTACGGCTGCATGTGGGACAGGGCTGCAAGCTGAGGGGAGCTCTCTGTTATTGTTGCAGATCTAAAATGATATTCCATCATGTTATGACAGACTTTCTTCAAGCGTACTAATGCATTTTACGTCCTGACTTCCCAGGCAGTTCACTGACCAATGAGATTAAATGTCACTGTCTACTACAGGCTGAGAGAACTTCATTTCACATCATAAAGATAAGAAACTGCAGTACGTTTGAGGAAAAGTGTCAGACTGAGGGAACAATCATGGGCAATTCACTATATACCCACATCTGTTCTGTCTCCTCTGAATTAGAAATGACAGGAGTTGACAGAGACATCACATTTCAACCCTAGTCACCTTAATATGTAAGAGGAACATTTTATTGGGTTTGTAAACCCAAAAATGTAATTTTTGTTTATATTTACTCACTCATATGTTGTTCCCAACCTGTAACTGATTTTGTCCCTGAAACAAAATATATGAACTATAAAAACTACACAAGGAACTAAAGTTCTTCACTACTGTGAGGTAGAAAGCTGTGCTTCTGTAACTCAACTCAGCTGACCGGAGAAGATCATGCAATGATCATGTAAAGAAGGCAGATGTCTCCCAGATCCCCTTCCAAATTCCCAGATAATCCACCCAGATATGCCACTTTTCTCTCCACCCCGTCTGTTTTACACATGCACAAACACAAACATATTCCTGCATATCTTTGTTCTCCATATCACTATTTCTGAGAGCTAACATGTGCCTTTCTTTTCATGTTCCCTTGTTTGGTTCATCTCTCATTAGATATTCCATCTTCTGCTCATTTTCACAGCACTGCTGTAATAATATTCGTCTCTTTCAGGAATTCTTTGAGGAAGTCTTTCTGACATCATCTTGAATTCTATCTGTCTCCCTCTTTTTCTTCTGTCCATCCTTATTTCACCCTCAACATTCACTAAACTCAAGTGGAGAAAACAAGGAGAAAAGATGTTTAGCTTATGGATTGCTCTTTTATTGCTCAGGACATTTTAATGAAGTTCCCGGTCATGTTTTAATTAAGGTGAAGTGTGTAATATTTTACAGAGTATAATTTTAACTGTATTAAAAGCTGTAACAGCTTATTGTGCAGAGACTCATCACTATTGTATAAGTAGGAATAAAAAATGAAGCGAAAATTGTTCTGTTCATAATGAAATTTCTAACATTTAATTGCAGACGGTGTATCTGCAAATGTAGGTACTGTTTGTGGCAATGTTAGAGGAAATGTGAAGTTTTGAGGTTAGTTTTTCAGGAGTGAAATCTGAGACGCAGGAAACACAAAAGTCACCATATGACCTTAATTTCACTACATTCATAACATTTCATGTTGTTTAAGAGATATTAAATGACATTAAGAAAATCTAATTTGTGATTTTCATTTATGATTTATCATTCCGTAAAATTAGCTTGATGTGTGTGTGACGTACATAAATTCACATCAAAGCACAGAAATCCCCATATGAGCCTCCAGGCTTGATCAAACTCTGACACCAAGAGAGTTAATGCTGATGATCATTACTTATTATTTTGAGGCATTCTCTGTCTGAAATTCCTGTAACTGTCTACATGTATGTTGGTGGGTATGTGGGGGCTGTCTGCTTCATGGACAGTCTGTGTGTGATCATTGATGCAGGATACGTCTGCCAATCTGCTCTGCCCACCTGCCCATAGTCACATTCCATTCCAAAGCCCTAAGAGCATGCCAGCTGCTCCCACAGCTCCTCCAAACATACACACACACACACGCATACACATTTTGCTGACTTTTGGGACAAATTTGTCCCCAATATATGGTTAATTAACCCCCACACACACATACACAAGTTTGGCTTCCTGTTTTATGGGAAGAAAATGGTTGATATACTGTACATACTGTATTTTCTATCCCCCTACACAAACTGTACCCCTAAACCCAACCCTCACAAAAAAGCCTTCTGCTATTTTACATTTTCACAAAGATAAGTCTGTATGATTTATACACCTGTTTTTCCATGGGGTCAAAGGTTAAAATTTACTGGTATTGCTATTCTTTGATACCCATAATGTTGTGACTACTCGGGCCATACTCATTCACACACACACACACACACACACACACTACTGGCGGCATCCATAATATTTCATGCAAATCAACACTAAACCACTAAAATTTACAAACAAACAAATAGAGACTACCCAGCATAGTTGCATATAGTCCCTTGGAAGATTTTTAAAAGTTTTGTAAATAGCAAGTAAAGGTTTGTGTAAGGTTTTGTTGAGTTTGTGTCTGTGGTATAATCAGCATTTATTACTTTAAGATTAATAGAAATTCTGTGTTTGCTGTATAGCCTATTATGGACATTTCTGTAAGTTATTTGAGCACCAATTATCTTTCCACACCAACCTATTAATGTGCAATACTATATGTCAGAAAATACACCTCTAAATGGAGAAACAAACTGTGATTGGTCACTTTTTATGTCTGTCAGACAGACAGATCTATCCTGTCTATGTAGGTTGACCAGAATAAACCTAGTTTATTGAAACCTCGTCTGCCCCTGTAATAGGACTTATACATTTAGCTGAATGAGTCACTTTAAAAGTGTCTCCTAATTTAAACTCATGACAACTTGCATAATTCACAATACTCTTTAACAAATTCCCACCCTTGACACAAACATGACCCTCCCTCAGCCCCTCTGCATGTCCTGACGGGCCCAGACGTTGATTCTGACACTGTTACCCAGCCAACACTAATTATAGCCTGGAATGAGAAACAGTTAGCCACCTATTGGTTGCCAGGAACAGGTGAACCAGGCGACATATCCACAGTTCTGTGGAGGAACTAAATAGACATAAGAACTGAATAGATTTTACCTTTTTCTTTTTAAAGAAAAGAAAGTAACATCAAAAAAGGCTTTAAAAAATTCCCTGTATTAAGTGAATGTGAAGGATTTGTGTTTTTAAAAGCTTACTGTCATAGTCTGTTATAATTATTACCTGGGTCATTCCTACAGTGTAGTACACAGTCAAGCCATCATGCATGTCCTAATATATTGGATAAAATATTAACTTCACAATTTTTAAAGATGAAAGGCATGTAAGTTAGGTTTCTTTTGTCACAATATCATAATTTTGTGAACATGAAACAAATTGTAACTCATTTTTTGTCATGTACCTGAATTCCCATTCCATGATTTCTTTTCCACGATCAACCTTATTAAAACAAAACATGTTTTACTACAAATACACTAAAAATTATAGCAATTTTCTTTTATCTTCAGTATCACGTCATCCTGTTAATCGTTTGTAATATCCCTTTAAATTCTCCAGAGACAGAACACAGTTGATTAATGAAATCGGGGCGGTTTGCTCTCGTATGTTTTATACTCACTAAATGAGCAGTTAGCAGCTGAGTGTAGGAATGTAAGAGACAGAAACAGTTTGGAAATAAATCAAGAGCCCACAGGAAACAGTAAGTTGAGCTACTCAAACTCAGCAACCCCAGAATTAGCCAAAGCTGGGCCCTGTTTGAATACCGTGTGTGTACAAACTGTAACAAATGGTCAGACTCCTCAAGCATTCTTAAGATTATTTTGGGATCACACAATCAGTTTAAACATCAACATGGAAACCAAAGTCAAATTCTGAGCTACAGAGTAGAAATTCAGAGCAATTAAGCTAAAATTACTCTCTGACAACAGCATTAGGATCAACAAACTGCCAGATCTGCTTCTCATTTCTCAAGATTTCAGTCTTAAAACAAGCATCGTATGTACAGTCATCCATCACTTACTCCTCTCTGCTGTCTTCACATTATGAGATAAAAGCCAAAAACCCTGTTAGAACCTGTTTAGAGTGACCAAATAACCTTGTGTAAAATTCTGCACATATCAGAGACTTGGCCTGTTGGGTTCTACACATACATATTTAGGTTCAAGTTCAAATCTAGCATAAAAACAATGTTATTTAATTTAGTTCAAACTAACCTTGAAAGAAAGGAAACCAAAATTCTGAAGTTAAAGAGATGCTGGCACTTAAGTCATAAAATGTTTTTTTAAATACCAGCACTTGACATGAGTCAGTCAGCAATGTCATTCATTCAGCTACATAAATCCAGTTACATTTATTTAATTAATATACTTTAACCAAAAGCAACCCATATCTATACATCTGAACATAAGTTATAGCTGGATCCAGTAAACCAGCAACAGGTCTTCAAGCAGCCACTGTCCACGAATTACTTAGGAAAGATGAATGTAGAAAAGGCCTGGAGAAAGAGTAAAAGATACTACTCTGTCTTCCATCCATCCGTAAATTCATCCTTTCTCTGAGAGTGTTGTAGCCTATCCCAGTTATCTCTGAGGTTGATTCTGCTTCGTAGGAGAATAATATTTCTCCAAAGGCAATTTTTTGGGAGGAAGGACAGAATTAGATTAGACTGTCACAGTGTTGCACAATTCCCCTGATGCAAAGCTGATATGAAAATAAATGCAGGAGAACAGAATATGTGAACAGGAAGAAAATACTAGAGGGACAGGTGATTGGTTCTCCCCTTGGGGAAGATGCTGATTGGATCATTCACTGAGATGTCCCCTCCCAACAAACCAGTCACACACACTGTGTGTGTAAGGATGTGGAAAGAGACTAAGAGAAACCAGAATGGGGGTCACATTAGCTGCCACACACCCACTAAATCAGGTTAATGTGGTGAATTTGTTCCAGACCTCCTGAAAGCTTCTATCTAAAGGCATGTCTGAAAGTAAAATTCTCAAAGACACCATCTGTACACACCATTAGTCACTTAAATTGCCTTTCTAACACCCCTCTGATACCGCATACAGTTTCTCCTGACCCACTTTTATACACTAAGAATGCTGTATTTTTATAATATATTCCTCTGTGTGAATTCAGAACATTCAATAAAACACTCATAAGCCACGTACACACTGCATAATTTGTCACTCTTCTAAATTTTGTTCCATACACACAGACTTTGAAAATTGCTCTCCACAACTGAATTCACTCCAAATTCAGATAATAGCAAATGAGTTTTCATTACATTTATATAATCTGTACAGATCTCACATTCTGGTGCTAGTAAACATTAATAACAAAAATACATGTCTCTGTTCATTAGTTTATTAGTGTTCATACTATTTACTAGTTTGGAAATTGTCTTCCATCATTGTATAGTTTTCCCCATTAGTCCTGTGGAGCTGTGGCAACTGTTTAAAGATAGCAGCTTAAAGACCATAAACAAAACATGATGCCTTTGTTGTCAGCGATTTACTAATAACTGCTGGATGTTAATTTGTTTTGCTAATTTGTTGCTAATATTACTTTAAACACCAAAGAGATTAAACTGTTGGCATCCATCTCTTGCCAAACCCACAAGACGGCAACACATTGTTATGGCTATCAACCGTTTCGGAAGTGACTCCTGAATTGTACACACACAGAATGGTAATGTAGTGGAAACACTTCTGCATTTAAATACATTTGCAACTCTTAAAGCCTGCAGTGTATGTGGCTGTGTTAAATCAACTGATGTGCCACAATTATCAATAAATGGTTAAATAAGTGCCTTATTCATTACTTTACATTTTTAAATGTGGTAGATGCTTTTCAATGTGACTCACCGCATATTCAGTTTATTTTATCAGTACATGTGTTTCCTGGGAATCAAACCCACAACCTTTGTGATGGTGATGTTGGCAATGATTTACACCTAAATTATGACACTGAGAAACTTTAATTGTCATGAAATGGAGAACATGCAAAGAAAATGGGTTCACAATACAACAAGAGCAGAAACATATCAGGGCTTACATATCAAGATTATAGATCCAGTGTCTCGCTTCAAACTTTGAGGAAAACAATTACAGAATTGTCTATGATACAATCAATACTGTGATTAGACTTTAAAGATTACTCTGTACCTCACTAAGTTAAAATGAGACTTTTGTCTGTGCCCACACATGGTAATGGAAGCTCTAAAGCTTACTGTATAAATAACAAAATTTCAACCAATGAGAAATACATTTTTATAAGCATATAAAATATCTATAGGCAAATATCAATGTATGGCCAATATGCTATTTTTGTATGTGTGTGACTAAGTCCAGCACCTCTGTGTTCTCAAGAGAAGTTCAAAACACACACACTTACCTCATAGTGCTGATCCAGCTCTTAGTTTAACACTTCTCTCCCGGCAGCTGGTATAATCCAGAGATCTTCTACATTGTTCAGCACTTCTCAACTGATCTCACATGTAACTCCCTCAATGTTTTGTATCTCTTACAGTCCTTCACTTCACAAAGTCTTCACACACAGATAGAGAGAGAGAGAGGGAGGAGCCACGGTGCTGAGTGAAAAGGAGGGTGTCGAGAAAATGCGATTTGATTTGACGAGAGCGGTTCTTTTTAAATGCAGAGAGGTATTGGAGCATTTAGATGAGGAGAGAGAGACAGAGAGAGAGACCCCAAATCTCTGATTACATCTGCTTAGCAGAGAGCAGCTGTTCAGAAACAGTGACACAGGGCTTCTGGTGGTTATATTGTGGTGGGGGAGGGGAACGGGGGGGTCTTACATACTGTACACATACACGGGTTTGTATGTGTACAAAACTTAAACTTAGTTCTTAATTGTCTTTCAGTATCACTTTGTTTCTCCTAAATATTCATAAGTCTAGTGGAGGCATATTAGTCTGTTTCTCTGAAATCTGAAAAGCAGGGGACCGTCTCTTTTTGCTCTCCATTTAATATCACTGCTTTCCAGGAGAAACAACTGAGATATTAAAGAGATCTCTTTTGTGATTTTTCTTTCCTATGGGTCTGTTCACATGACCGTTGCTGGTCACCATCTGCATAACAAACACACTTGACCCTTCCACACTGAACTCTAGAACAAGAGAGAGAAATGATGAGCGTGGGAGGGTGAGAGAGAGAATTTGGAGCTTCCAAATGCTTTTTCTTCACTCTCATTAAACCATAATGTTTAAAGGAAAAAAATATAAAACAATTTTGGTGCAGAAATAATGTCAAACGTTTCTTCTGACCCAGCATAGACCAGCAAGATTTTACATATAACATGCTGGGCAAATGTCTGTCCAGTGAAGCTGGTTGACCAAGGAACTCTTGCTGGTGAAGCTAGAAGAAACCAACAAGTAAACCAACATCCTATACAGGAGATTAACATCCAAAACCGAACATATGCTTGTAAACGTCAAGCGTCTAGCCCTAAGTCAAAAACTCTGGAATTCTAATTCTAATTTTCCAAAACCTACAGCATTGCATTTTTCTGTATTTAATGTATATTTTATTTTCTCACAAATAACATACAAAATATACTTTTATCATACTTTGATGGTGTTTTGCATTACCGAATTTTTTAACCAAATTTTTCTTCCTACCTCTTTGCATGTAAAATATGATGCAATGCTGGGCTGCACTTGCCCTCGGGAGCTGAACTGCCCCATCCATCAATCCCAGCCTCTTTGCAAAGCCTGCATTACATTATGACAGGACAACAAAACAATCGGTGCTGAAATGTGCTGCTGAGGGGTGAAGGTCGCTCTGAAATGATCGGAGACCTTAAATAAACTTCAGCGACTGTTTTTCAACATTGACAGGCTTGGGAAGGTTATACAGAGCAGCAGGTGTTACACACTGCCAAGAACAGCACAAAGTTCAACAAGCTTTCCCACTAAATACAGTTTCATAGAACAATGAACTCTTTTATTTTCCTTAATATCAAAATAACTGTTATTCCTCATGTCCCCCTTATATATGGTACAATTTTATTTTCATGATTTAAAATTTCTGTGTAACAATTTTAACAATTTTAAACAGGAGAATAAGTTATAAATCTCTTCTCTTCCAGTTTGTCTGAGAAAACTGAAATTCTTTTATACCACAAAGAGATTGGAAAGAGTAAAAATAGAAGATTTGTATGAATTACTGAGGGACTGTGAAACAGCATAATAACACAGATGAAAGACAATTCCTCAGAAACTGAAATTACACATGCATAATAATGAATTTGAAATGGCATATTTTTCCCCTTGTGTGTGTGTGTGTGTGTGTGTGTTTATTGGACATATTTAAAGGGGCCATGAATTAAGAAACCTTTTGATATTTCAAAGGTCATTGTACTATAAAAACATACTGTAAGTTTCAGAAAACTGCGTCTCAGTATATCATAGTGTGATGAAAGACTGCATGTGTGTTCAGGTGTGTTCACCTTACAGACTGTATGACATCAAAGTGTTGTGGGAGTGATTCAGCAGCAAACAGGTCAGTCACTCTTGTGGTACTTTGATGTCATACACTATTATCATCTGTGCAGAAATACAGACTGGGCCAGCTAACCAATCAGAACGGAGTGGGCTCACAGAAAGGAGGGGTTTAGAGAGACTGACTCTTCAAACTGCTTCGAATAAATCGTTTCAGATGAGGTGATATTAAATGTATATTATGAGAAAATGACAGTGTTTTTTGAACTTGGAGGCATGTAAGCCTGTTTTAGAGACTCCAAAACAACATTACATAATTTAAAAATGACATAATAGGCACTTTAAATAAGATAAATTAATAGATAAAGCAGTGCTGACAGTATTTGGATGCAACACTATGTTCCAAAACACAAGTGTGATTAATGTTGTTACAATGTTACTTTAGTTTCATCTTCAAACTTACCAGTCATAGCAGCAGGTGTTTACTTCTACTGTAAGTCATGAATGCGACACGCCCATCAAAACAGAGCATCTCAAAGACGTCCAAAAACAGGATATAAAATACTGCATTACTTTCAAATGATGATGGTTTCTGATGTAAAAATCTTGCTAACATTATAAATAGATCTCAAAGGACTTAAAAAATGAAATGACACAAGAATAACAGGTCAGTAATTTTTGAGCTAGTGAAATGAAAGCAAATTCAGTCACACTTGTCCAGGAAACCACAGTGATAGTAATAAAGAGAATAAGTGACTGATAGAATTGAGGAAAGGTTATTGCAAATAATGACTACTTTAATAGTGTCGTGTACTGAAGCTGTAGTCTTCTGTAAAGCACAGTAGGTCATTACTCAGGTCATTACATATCACAAGCTGTTTTATAATGATGGTTATGCAGAAATCAGCAGATGACACATAGAGAAGACACAGCAGCCCATATTATTATTAGGCTATATATGTATATATGTGTACAGCCTCCATCAGTCTCTCTGTAGCTGTTCATTCTTCAACCAGACATGTACAAGCAGAAATAGCAGAAAGTTGGCACACTGTTGTTTCAAATTCATTTTCAGTGTTATTTCCTTCTTTTCTTCCTTCCTAAAGCTGAAGGCCTTGAATGGATGTGTGGTGAGCGAGCCATTTTTCATTGGTCTGTCCTTTGACAGAAGGTTTGATGAATAGGCCTTAACTTCCCCTTCTCACCAAATGGACACATGAATTATTAAAGCCAATTTTCACTGGCTCTTTCTGCAGCAGTAAAAATGTAAAAACCACAAACAGCATGTGAATAAACAACCAGCAGAGATCTGAACAAACTCTTACAGATTTAAGAAATGGACAATTTATTGCAACCGCCATCATTACAAGCTACCCAATCATTACATACATCTTATACATTCTCATGCATCTAAAACATCACACTGTTAAAGTTTAATAGTGTGTATGTAGTTAATAGTTTCAATGCAACAAAATGTTATCATGTGT
>JAZGTK010017403.1:0-12289 GCA_036877625.1 Ambastaia sidthimunki
ACGGGAAACTTCATCGCCACATTCATAATAAAGATCTTTTTACAAACTGATTCACCGTTGACACGTTAAATATTAGAGTATGTTAAATTTGCCCCACTTCCGACAATAATTGAAGGATGTTTTTGCTGTGGTTTGATGACTGGACGGAAGAAAACTTCCAGAGTTTACTCTAGCCTCGATATTTCCCTTCTATCTGAAATAATCTGTCGTGTTTTTATAAGGTTTCCATACAGCTGTGAATCAGCGCGAGTGAAAACACAAGCACGCTTAACATGCACTATGAATCACGCGCGTGACTAACGCCACAGGAATAAACTTTAATCGTTCATTGATGCTTTCCAGCGTGTCTCGACTTACCAGCTGAAATCCACGTTACAAGTCTCACCACTGACATCTATTGCCGGTTTTGTGTCACAGCAGTGCGTGCAATACGGATGCAAAACACTACTAACGTGTGACTTGGATTGTCTTGCAATTTTGAAATAAATGTTGCATGACAACGTTTGCAAATCTTGGAAAGAATAAGTGTGGCAGAATTAAGCATGGTTGTCATGTTTGTTTGGTTATCTATAAAGCTTGATGGAAGTGGTTCTAGATTATAAAACAAGATTATAACGGACCTTCATACAAAAACACTGTCTGAAAGGCTGAAAGCTGCCCTATGTTTCTGATCTACAAGTCAAAAATAACACTGAAGGTCATGTCAAGCGCTTTGCATTGTGGGATACGGTTTTCAGTGCTGAATTCTCTGTTGAATACATTTGCTTCTGTGATACAGTAAGGTCAATGCATACAAAAAACCATACTGTGCATAGTGTGTATATTACATAAACAGTATGAATAACAGGTATATACTTTTTCAACATTTTTGGACACTCTGAGACAGTTTGACTTCAGACATTAGCAAACTTTGCAGCATTATAGTAATATATATTCACTTTATTTTAAATGGCATGTTTTTCCCCACATTCATTTATTCTAACTTTAAGTGCGATGTTATATTGGATGTAAATGTGTCTTTCTACAAACCCAGGCCGCAATCCATACAAAATAACATAAAATCTCCTTTTTGCGTTTTTTATTTATTTATTGGTAAATATTGTATCAATGTAAAATATTAAAGTTGATGTAAAAATTCTTTTTTATTCTCTACAAAATACTATTTGTATTAAGCTTACAAAGACATCTTTAACATAATACAGCACATACAGAATCCACATTGTAAAATATTAAAGGGAGATGGTTGAACAATAATGGATAATAAAAATAATGTTGACTCATTTTATGCCAGTATCTCTAAAATGTGTATACATAAAAAACACCATTACAATCAAATAGCTGCATGAAATGTTTCTGTGTAAATTACCCTCCGTAATCACTAAATAGAGTGAAATAGGATGTCCAACCTTTCCGTGTACAGCTTTGAAATTAGACCGTATGCAGGAGGAAGTGTCACCATGACGACAAGGGTTATCTTTGTTCTCCATGAGTTTCCTGTCTAAGTGAGAGGTTTAGCGCTGTGTAGATGTAATACACATCAGCTTACTACAGCAGACATGTGTTCATTGTTTAATATGCTGGTGTGCTTGTAAGGTTTGGAGTTTATGTCTCTTTATTAGCTATACTGAGCTGCCACTATGGATCTGTGATCCTGGAGTTTAGGGTGCAGTAATGGCAGGGATATGGTTGCAGGCCTGGACACTGTATCTCATACTGGAAGTTGGTCTTCCAGACCCATCACTCTCACCTCAGGAGAAGTTCTATGACTTCAGAAGAACCCTCTTGGGTTTGGATAAATGCAATGCCTGCATTGGAACGTCCATCTGCAAGAAGTTTTTTAAGGATGAAATAAGGTAATTACAGGTACAATTTTAGACAAAGAAAATACTTTTCCAAGAGAGTTTTTAAAAAGTTGTTCCAAAACATGACTGTTTACCTTTTTTAGCCTCAAAATATTCATACTACAAAAAATTCCCAGGTGTCCAGATTAGTCTTTGAAATACATGTATTATCAAAAAATAAAAATTTATATATTCAATAGTATTTCTGTTACATACGACTTCTGGTGAGAGATAAAGCATTTTTCATTTGACGTAGTTATACTACATTTAAGTATAAAACTTTTCTGACTGCTTGTTTTCGTTTGTGTATGATACTATTAATGGACAACAAAAGGATAACAGGATATGCTTTTCTAAAAATGCACTTTAAATGTCTTTTTCAAATGTTCAACCTACTAAACGTAATCATTGGTCTCTGTCAGCATGAGCAGTGACTTTAAAGAGAGGAAGTTAATGTGAACTAATTTTTTACCACAGGTTTGAAAGATGGCTGACCGCAGAGCCTGATCTATCTGCAGCAGAAGTTCAGTCATATGAGGGAAACTACACAGACAGCACAGCAGGCTGGAGACCGGTGGTTCTGTCCCACTTGACATCTCCTCACCTGCACAAGATATCAGACAATAGCATTTGCACCTCAGCAGGCAAGGGGAAATCCTGTAGCATTGAAGCCGTCCTCAGGGCCACTCCACGCTTCCAAAGTTGGGTCCGTTCCAACCTGCTGCTTCCCAGCATGGTGAAGGTCTGCATGTGATCTCTGTATTCTGATGTCAGGAACTGCAGTTTAGATTATCTGAAGACTGCAGTGACTTATTTCTGATATGAAATAAATGTCTTTAGGTTTCACAGTGGCATACTTCCAATTGCTTTAGGTTGTTTTTAGAACATTTTCCTAACATTTCCATTAGGTAACAAAAAACATTAAAAATGCGATCTTGAAGGTTGTAGGAGCATTCATAATGTCCAATTTTTAGACCTTGTATTATTATTATTATTGCTTTGTTATTTGAACATTTTTAACCCTTTTAACTGCAAAGTTTGTAAATCGTCCCATTAACATTTTAAGAAACTTAAGAAAAACTTTTCGATATGATATATAATGTTTAAAAAGTTCTACTAACTTTTCTACAAATGTTTTTTGGTTGCTCTGAGAACTTCTAGAAAATGTTAGCCAGCATTCTGAGAAAGTTCTCTGTTAGCTGGGTAGTGATTTCTTTGTAGACACAATTGATTTTATATATTTATCTGTCACATGTGAATGCCTGTAATGATTTATTGCCCTGAATTATTATTAAACCCTTTCTCAAGGGTCTGGCCACCCCCATGCTGCGCTGCCCATCTCAGAGGCTGCTGGACCGCATCGTGCGACGTTACTTTGAAGTGATTGACGTTGGCAGTCTACAGATGAAGCACTTTACTGAAAAGGACAAACTCAGACTGCTTTATACCTTGGCTGTCAATCAACAGCCCCTTATACTGCAGGTATAATGACAAGTGGACCCACACAATTATTACTGGCAGAACCACACATTGTTATTTCATAGAATTTCACGAGCACAGCCTTTCCAGGCACAGGGGCAGCATTTCAGAAATGACATTATTGTTCTCACATACAGGAAGAGGGACCATCTACATCCATTTAAAGCGAATTGAAATGCACGCTGGCATTGGCCACTTTAACTCTCCCGCTTCCTGTTTCTCAACCTTTGAACTCTTGCCTACAGATGTTTCCAGGCACGGAGGGCTGGCCCTTCCTGCGCTACCATGGCTCCTGTGGAAGGGTGATGGTGTGGGCAGGGAGCACACCCCTCAGGAGCCTGTTTTCCTCTCCGCTGGAACGCCGTGCAGACGTAGCATACCAGCTTCTTCACATCACCCAGAGCCTGAGCTCCAACAGCCTCCAGTTCAAGCTCTTCTACACCAGCGTCTCAGAGGACATGTTTGGCACTTTGGACGACAGCAGGCTCTTCATTGTCGATACCAGTACCATAGGGATCATTGACTTAAAAGATGGTTAGTTTCGGACCCTTTACAGTAACAGGTTAATTGCACAGGTAGTCAACTTCCCTCAAACATGGGAAGTTTACAGGTAAAGACATACAATATAACACGGTCATTATGAAGTATTCAATCCTTAAACTGTATTGCATTTTGTTACATTGTTTTGTTTGTAATCGTTATACCTACAAACCTAATAAAAAGTATTTAGTGTTATTTCTAATAAGTTCCTCATCCATTTAGGTTGTGAAAACAATTGGGAAAAGCAACAGCAAACACTTTTTTGAAGTATGACCCTAACATCTTACCTAATGGCCTCATCATTTTGTGATGAAATTGCTTTCCCAACATCTATACAATATTTAAAAAATCATGACCAGAAGCCAGTAAATCTGGTAACTTTTCCACAACATACACATGCGTTTTTGTTTAGATGCTGTACAGATCGGTCCTCATCCTACCTGTTCATGTAATGTTGTTCACTGTAGGTTCGGTCCCCTGTAAGCACCGTTTGTCACATGGTCACTTTCTCTTCCTGCAGAATATTCTACTGATGAAGACCTGCAGACTGAACACCATGATGTCTTCTCCTGTCTCAGTGGGTCTTGTAAACAACCTCCCTCTTGTAAAACTGTCCGAGAAGCACAGAGTTTTATTCTTCTTTGCAAACATGTTCTTCACAAGCTGCTTGGACCTAGTGATGTACAGTCTGGTCAAATTCCCAGAGAAGCAATCAGTGAACTCAATATCTGTGCTGACCAGTCTCAGTCTGACCAGAGAATAATCAACGCTGTCCAAACCCTGAAAGATATTCTACAGTCCATTAGACCATGCAGTGCTTTCTATGGATACAGGTACCCTGAATGCCTCTATAGTGACAAGTTCTAGACCACCACAAGAACTAATGACAACTAAAGGCTCATAACTGACTCCACAGTGATGGATATGGATTCTGGAGCAGAGCGGAGGTCCAAATAAGATGAGGGGAGCATTGTTTAGACAGCACTATTTGCTCAGTTCAGAACCTTGCTATTGGACCTGATGCTATAACTTTATATATATAGTTGTATTAAAAGTCAGTTATATATTAAAGCACAGACGGTAAAAATACTTTTTTTTACACATTACAATACACAGCTGTCCATTCAAATCACAATTATAATTCAAGCCCAAGACAAGAAATTTCATCACAAAAGGAGGATATTTAATTACAAAGACAACTGTGATTAGTAACCCATAAACCATATCAATCTTTATGTTTCTGTACAATACTTGCTAAGCAGGTTTATTCACGTATAGAAAATGTAAAAAGAGATATGTTCAAAATGACATTACTCCATAAAATTTAATGGCAGGAACTCTGGAAAAAAATAACAGCATTCCATCGACAAATATTTTCAAGCAATAAATATTTATAAATAATGTAAATTTACAACAAGATTAGAAACAAAATAGAAAAAAAACACAAATTAAAGTTTATTCCTTAGTCTGTGCAACCCATTTTTCTTGACTTGGCTACCCCACCCCGAACTTTTTCCTTCAGAAAAAGACACAAACTATTAAAAACAAAACAATAATAAAACAATTCACATTACAATTCTCCTTTTCACTTTTTTAATCAAAAAAATTTCTAACAAAAAAGCCCAGCTACTGTAGTACTTAAATGGAAATAAGTTTCAAAGCAAATATTCACGTATCAGCCCATACATGACACACAAGAGAAAGAACAAAGACAAAATAAAAGGAACAAAAATAAAATAAAAGAAAGAACAAGTCAGTAGTTTTTGAGTGATTTTGCCTTTTGTGGTATATACACAAAACTATTTACCCTCAGCAATTAGTCCATGTGTCGCAGTTTGTGTTTTAAATGAAGAGACGCTGAACAAGCTCAAACTATTGACAATGAAGACAATCCCATTTCAATGAACAGATGTTTCGTACTTGGCAATGTTGCATAGACAAACAGCTCAGAACCAGCAGCCTGTGGGGTGCTACAGAAAACAGTGGTGTGGAACTGGGTCATCTCCTGAATATCAGAAAGGGACGTGTTGTGTTCCAAGGGTGTTATCCAAAGAACCTTTAATATTACCGTCAAGATGAAGAGGAGGGCAGGGGCGGGGCCTGTTGAGAGCGAAAGAACGTTACCAGTGCTTATATGCCAAGAATAGCATATCAAAAATTTATATAAAGAATAAGACATATCAAGAATATAACAAATAACAATGTATAAATAACAAATAAAACTGTGGTAATTATGTTCTGACTTCTTAATTGCTGCTTTTCTTCTTTGCTTGTCCAAGTCATTAATTTTAATGCTTTTTATAATAAAATCGTAGTTTTGTAATAAAAAAAGATTATAAACTTTTGACCGCTGATGTATGTTACACACACACACACACACACACTTAAATATTAATCTATGGACAATCAATGTTAAGCTGGATGACTTACTAATGTGAACTGGTCGTACACGTGCATGAGATCTTCTGTTTTGTACTGCTCTAGAACCACAAAGTTTTCAAGATTAGGGCTGCATCTTCGAGCGCAGTCCTGGCAGTGCACCACATATGTCTTCCGTGAGTTGCTCTCACTGGTGACAAACAGCAGGTCGAAGACCTCCACCTGGTATAAAAACAATTCAATTCATGAAAATAAGGCAACTGTATTGCCACTGTCTTCCACATAGAGGTGTATTAAAGATGTACCAAGTAAAGTTTAGTTTCACTAAACTAGTTTCACTTTAGTGTCTCCTGTTTATCAGTTATACAGTTTACGGAGTCCACCATTTAAATATCACCCAAAACATCCACACGTCCCATCAGAAAGGCTTTAATGAAGAACATCACACACCTCACAGATGCTACAGTAGTGAGCAGGCTCGTCCCTGGTTCTTCCGTGCCAAACTAGCTCTTTCCCAGCAGATATGAGCGCCTCCCTCAACATCTGACACTGCTTTAGTGTCCTCAACAAACAGTACCTGAAGAGAAAAAGTCTTGTTCAACATCATCTCCATTTACCTGCCGGAGATCTCAGTCACGTTAAATTGCATCATGATCTCAAAAGAAACCACAACCGTACGTGTGGTGCAATAGACTCACTTGATCATCTCAAAGAGCTTGTGGTCTGACACTTTGATGTTCCTGGCCATGTTCCAAGAGAGATGAATCATGGGAACAATGGATTTGACACTCTGAAGTTTGTTCCACTCGTAGCGCTCGACAGCCGACTTGTACTGATGCACTGATGAAATAAGTCAACGTGATTTGACATTTCCGCTAGTTATATAAACTATATACTTAACTTAATAAGACAAAAAAAACCAGTCCTTTTACAACTGATACATTACCTACAGTGTAGCTAAGCACACCAAGGTAAACTTTTAGTCTTTGTAGAAAATAACCATTTTAATTAACCTATGTTCATGGATATGGCGTACCCTGAATGCATCAGTAAGAAACATCCAAGTTGGTATACAAAGATAGCCAAGTTGAGAGAAATTGTTTAATGCTCAATTTAAGTACACCTACTCATTCCATAAATGAAGAGTAACAAGTATTTTGTACACATTACAGGACTATATCGTTAGCTAAGCAATACGCTAATGTCAAACAAGTTGCTACATATATAGTGTTTCAATCAATCAACCCTTAACTGGATTTTATGATGGTTATAGGCTAGCAGAAACCATGTTGGCAAACAGCATGTCAGACAAACTCACCAGACTTTGAAACAGAGCAAAAACAGCAGTGATAAGCAACTAGTTATTTACCAGTGAGAGGTCCAACGTTCCAAGCAATGTTGTTGCACCAGCCAATGGCCTGAACCCAGTGAACAGTGCCTGTGTTGAGCCAGACTAGATCTCCAGGTCGCTGGATGAAGCGATACACTGGAACGTTGCTCTGATACAAGTCCTCCAGATTTGGCCACCATGAGCCCATTAGGTAATTAATATTATTCCTGCATTGGAAAGAAAAAACTATGAGACACACCTAGTATTTAGAGATATAATCTTTAAAACATGCATATATCAGACTCTGGGCTTTTCCTTCAGTATACTTATGCAATGCTTAAATAATGAGATTGTTTTGAGCGCTCTTACTTTTCACAGAATTCATTCATGACACCCCAGTAGGATTCAGGAACGGCGAACCATTCGCAATCTCCCGGGCCGATGTTAATGTTCACCGAGCAGAAGTTGTTATTTTCTTGATGACCTGAATGTGAAGTAATTTGCTTTTCGTAACTAGCTTTTTAATTGCGTTTAACTTTGTTGCGTGTTCGAAGAGCGCTGGCTCATAAAGCACAGCGAGACGCGTGCGTTTGCGTGCCAATACACTGACCTGGTGTCCTGCTGCCTGGAACCTTCATATAGAGCTGCACTGTGTTCATGCCGAGAATGGTGTGGCCCACATGACTGAGCAGATTCCCTGCAGACACCACCCGCACAAACGCAGGCAGCTTACTCAACTCAGCCAGCTGCAGCTTCCACCTGCAAGAGCACAGGGTGCAAAGGTCAAACGCAGTGACCTCACAAGTCTTTCTGTTCCATCACAACATCACTGTTTAACATTGTAGCCATTTTCAAATATGACTTGAAGCAACAGCCTAAGACCTTTTTTATGACTCTTTATAAGCAACTTAAAACATACTTAAACCATATTAATATTGACGTATTAGGGAAGACGCTTTTTTTAAAAGCAGCTTACGTCATATTTAATGCATACATTTTAATCATAGGTGCTCCCTGCGAGCCCATGCAATAGCAAATTCACTATTCAATAAACGCTTGGACCAGGAATAAAACCACCTACTTTTTCTCATCCGACAAGTCAATGTTGGTCCCAAACTTGATGTGCTTAAAGGGACCTTTCCTTCTGCGTACGGCACTGAATTACAAATGCAGGATACTGTTAAAAACTGATGTCAACAAGGCTTCAAACATTTAGGTTTTCTTTGCACAATGACTTACTTTTCTGAAGGAGCAGATTCTGTGTCTGAGTGATCTTTCTGCCCTTTCTTTTCGTTTTCCTCCTGTCAGACAGCAAGTGTGAAATTGAACCATTAGAAACCTAAATACAGTATCTTTCAGCATAATCTAACACAGCTGGTCACATGCACATGAATTATAACACACAGATAAATGATTTATAATAAACACTGCAATATTCCATACAAACATAAGAATAATATAATTTGATTTCACTGTGACTTAAAAACCATGCAGAGTGAGAAATGACCAATCAGACGTGCCATAGCAGGGGGTCCTCAAAGTGAATAAAATACAAAGCTACATTTCAAGACCATGCATATATAAACAGCATGTTTTCCCCAACTCTGAATTTTGAGAGAGAAACAATGTTGGCAAGTAAACTATGACCGAATAAACTTAACATGCAAAATTAGTACGAGGACTAACCCGCAGTGATTCCTGGAAAGAGGAGGCCTGGTACTGAGCGTATCTGGCGATTGTGGTGTGAGACCGGCTGCTCTCACAGCGCCACATCTTCCTGCTGCCCGTCACGTCCCAGTTCTCATCGGTGGGCTGAAATAACTGAGTTCTCACCTCCACTAGGTGGTCTGGGTTGGCCTCCACCAGAGTTTTAGTAGAGAACAGACCTAGATCTGAGATTGAGAAACGAGATGAGAGAACGTAAGGCATCAAAATACAGTGGTTGATATCAATACCAGAGAAAGAAATGCTAAAGAACATTTTAATTGTCAAATGAAGTTGAATGTTAATAGAAAATTATTTCTTCTGGTACTTTTTGGGATGCCATGCATATTTTGTTGGATGTCACTTACATAAACGTCCTAATAAATCACACCTGACTATTTTTAGTATAAGAAAACACTTATGATCAGATTTGTCGATATGTCTTTGGGAGGCAGAGTTTTGTGAAGGGGGTTACTGGAACTGGCAAAATGCCTAAAAACGCTTACAGAACCTATAATTAGACAGCAAACCCAGAAAACGATGAGGAGAAAAGAGTGAGGCTCAGAGCCGGAATCAAACACCCAAAAGGTCACATGACATAAACATCAAGTGCAACATGTTGGAGGTTGCATGCTACCACCAAACCTCGACCCATAAGTTTTAATAACTTTTCTGAAACCCGTACACATCAGAGGCTGTTTATGGGTAAATATAGACAAAGGGCATTAACCAAAGTCTGGAAAATGGCCTCTTGCTGAATATATGTTACAGTAAAACAGAAATTCTGTCCAAACAGCTTGACAGCTGATTATAATGTGACGTAAATAACAGATCAGACACTTAAATGCCATGACAACAACAGATACATGTCTGTCAAAAATAATAAATTAAACATTTTCTTGGTGAGCACATCTTAAATCGAAATGATATATTTCACCATTTCATTTCTCAAATTTCCAAATTACTTCAAACAGAAGACGGATAAAAATGACATAAGAAAATCCTGCTATCTCTTATGAGGTTTTCATGTAATGACACTTTCAGCTGGCAGATGGCGCTGTTGTCATTCCCACCCAGAGTCATCCGCTAACACAGTCTTTGGCAGCCCACATTAACTGCTTGCATCTCCTGAGTGATCAGACCTGTGGTACGCTACAACATCCAACTATTCAAACGAAAGGTGTGTGTGTTGCTAACACACAAACCCATATAGACAAATTCAGGCAAACGGATCAAAGATCGACGTTTACGCACATACGCTGTGCTTTGGCAAGCACTCAAAAGCTCATAGCCGCGCTCTCACCTAGCTTAAGCGCTCCCGCCAGTCCACGGATGACAGTGACGGGGTTAGCTGGGTTCGTGCAGAACTGGTGTAGAGGTGGAAAAAAGGCGTCCCGCTTGTTCTCCAACTGCAAAGGATTTGAAAAGCAGGTTCATGTGAGAAAACAGCGGCTCGAAGCAAGCATGGATAAAGGTCATAAATGTTAAGTTTCAGCTCGTTTTAAAACTCCACCTCTTTTTACCACGGCAACAAAGTGTTTTTAAAAGGGTGTAAATGTCATTTTTCAGCCTTGAACTATAAATAATATGACGGCAGTAACAATAGAAAGAGTACCAAGAGGCCACGCGGATAATGTTTTACTTACGTAAATACTCGGTGTGGGAGGATTGAGTTTGTCCTTTGGCAGAGGGGGGACTGGTGAGGAGGGGGATCGAGGAGGGGGGCACTTGTCCAATAAGATGCTGTTGTTGGACACACCGTTCTTTCCAAAATTTCTGCAAAACAAATAGTTGAAAATTCACAGTTGTAAATATTATTAGTTCCAATTAACATCAATACAATTAACATCATGTTTTTCATCTCTGTGCACCAGTCACACTAAGGGCCACAATCCAGACTAAATATGGAAACACACAATGCACTTGCAATGGCCTTCTCCATATACATCACAATCAAACTGCCATTCCAGTCAAAACAAACAGTGCAGCAAGACTTATCCCACTTTACACAACACGGCAGAGTTCAGAAACTTAAATCTCTGGAAAATAATTGCAAGATCAACATTGCGAGGGTTGAGTTTGACGCTGCTTGATCTTTTTCCAAGTAAAAGTTTTGTAGTAAAAGTTTGAGTAAAAGTTTGGTGTACACTGTATGAATTTTACAGTCCTTTCTGATTTCCTATCAGTTTCAACCCTAGCGCTGAGTCACAAACAGATAAACCCTATAAAGTAAACCTTGGTAATAAATGTTATAGCTAAATGGCTTCAGACAGCAGATTAAGGTCCAGGAACTCAAATAATCAAATGTGTCAAAAGGAGAAGTATGAGAATATAAGCTGCCATTTTTAACTCATTTTCTGTGAAAGCTAAGCAGGAAGTTTTATATGGAGTCTGACAGCACAACAGAGCAAGCGGCAAATCCTCAACTTTATGCAAATGAAGCGCAAAAACCCTGTGGGCCAATCACAGCAAGATGAGGAAACTCTGTCACAACTACTTCAACATCTGCCAACAGTGCTGGAGTTCCGGGTGGATTTTGTGTTTAATCACATTGTTACTTGTTTCTATATTAAAATCAGATTTCGAACCCAGTTTTGGTTTGGGCTACGTTGCTAAGATAACGAAAGTGTAATTATTTGACACTGCGTGGCTATATGTATATGCATTCGGAAACAAAAAAATCATAAGCAATCACAGACCATACTGAAGATATCCACACTGCTGTACATTTTACAGAAATCCCAAAGCCTCTTGAATTGAGGTGGTTTTAAACAAATTTCCTCAGCATTTGTGGAAACGTACCATAACGTTCCCAAAAACTAACTGCATGAACATTATGCTGCATCATTTTATGATGCTATATTGCTATATAAACGTATGACCTGAAGGTAGAGAAGATGGGCAACTCACCTGCATGCTTTGAGGACCTCACTAGAGCTGGGGTAGATGGAGACAGAAGACCACGGGGCGAATGAAGGAGTCTGTTTACGGCAAACCAGTGGAGATGCCACCTTTA
>JAZGTK010017404.1:0-12289 GCA_036877625.1 Ambastaia sidthimunki
AACACAAACCCTTAGTTCTGACAGATACAGTCTGACTGGATCATAGTCAATGACTGGCAGAGCTCTTTCTGTGGTGGCTAAACCTTTAAAAACGCCCTGCTGGAAAATGGCAAGAGGAGGGTCCACTGCCTTAGCTAACAAAGGCACCTGCTTAGGAAAAAGGTGGATCAGAACATCATAATCTTGCAGAGGAGGTCGAAATGCCACCTAAAAATAAAGACAAAAAACAGAAAGGTTAAAAAAAAAAAGGTGTTTATTTGTAAGATGTGCATTTCAAGTCATATTTAATATAATTCATAATTTAAAAAAAACTCACCCGAATGTCTTGTTTAAGGCTGGAATCAACAAACTGTGCCTCTAAAACACGCAGGCTTTCTGCAGCCAATACGACAGCACGCTGGAGCATCTGAGAAGGAGACAGCGCCAGTTACATACATGCAAACAAGCTACCTTTTCTGTAATATCAGCAGCTTTTCTCAACATTATAAACTCAAATGCCTAAGCGTGCTTATAGCAAATTAGTTATGACTGTAGTATCCTGGGGGCACCAGAGACCGAAAACACCCTACTTCAGTATGGTTGGAATTGGAAAACATTCCCTCACCCACATGTTGAGCACAGCACAATAAGCACTAAAAGTCTCCTAACTTACAACTAACAGCTCTTAATCCAACAGCTACACTACAATTAGAAGCAAATAAGAACAATAGGAAGAACTGGACAACCAAAGACACAGACCTACAAGCACCACAGAACATAACATGAGACACATTATAGACATCTACTTAATTTTACAGTTTGGGTAAAACAAGTGTACATTGTGTCAATACATCTTATTAACAGTTAACTAGCATCAACACTATATTTACTCTGTATGGCCAGAGGAACGCTAGCCATCCAGTTCTCCACTACTACACCTCTTGGAATTTGTTTTCTTCACCTCTTGCTTGAGGAACTACTGACATCTATTACAACACATACAATTTCAAAATATTTCTGTAAAAGCAAATATTTAACTACAACACTACTGACAATTATTTTTACAAATTGTAATGTAAAAATAATACCCTTGTTCATACACTGTTCTGTCATTTATTTCATACTGATATAGTAAACATTGGGAAAAACACTATAGAAATAAAATTAAATCTACAAACCTGAACTGAAGGGGCTTCTTTAGTCCACACAGATGTTTTCTTATCATTGGGTGTGGCAATGAACATGGTGGGAAGAGACTCTCTTGAAGCCACAAAGTTGTTTTTTATCTCTGTGTAATCAGCAGCTGAAACAAAAAAATTAATCAGTAAGTAACAATTAAAGCTGCAACCTGTAACTTTTGCCTCTATCACCATCTCTGTCTGAAACATAACTTTGTTTTATGTATATTGAACAATTTTATGTTGAAGCCAAACAGACATTACCCATGAAATCCATTTAGACAGCTTTAATTATAAATCATAATTATAAACTAATGGCATGAATCTATTGTGAATGGGGTAAGGAGATTTCTTGAACATTGATCTGTTATGTACCTTCTGAGCTTAATAACTTATTTTTGTGTATTTTTAAACCGAAATGTTAAATTAAAAAAGTTCACGTACTGTAAATATGTGTGTTCTAATGTTGTAAGTAAAACAAATAAATGCCATCCTTGTGTAAGAATGTACAGCCACTGACAGAGAAAAGTCAGAACTTCACATGTCATAACACGCTATTTACTGGATATTTATTCATGAATAGATTAGAGAAATACCCATTATAAAGCTCACCTGTGAGTTTCTCATTGAGGTTGACTATCAGTGGATTGTTTTTCCAATCAAAAGTGGAAAGCACATGGAGGAAGCGAAGGAACCCCACCTGAGGAGAGCTGGAAATGAAACAGCATTTTCAGACTTGCACCACAGCATGCTTAACAATAACTGTCTACTGATTACAGCAATGACTGGATAATACATATACAATAGGCAAACATGGGGTAAGCTAATAAAATTAGTACTACAAAATAAAAATATAGCTGCAAAAAGTGATGACAACCGAGAAGAGGTGTCTAAAATAAGAGAGAAGGCACAAGAGAGAGTGCAAAAGAATGAGAGAGAGATGTTACCTTGGTGGAGTGAAAGGAGCAGAATGTAAAAAGAGTGAAGCCACCAACAGGTCAGCTGCTTCTTCTCTGATGTCCTCCAACAGGAACTGAGATGCCAACCAGCGTTTGGACAGACGACACACTGCACCAAAACATGCATTCTGTTGCTGAAGCCTGAAATACATGAAGTACAATCTCAGTTTCTCTTCAAGCTCATCACTAAAACACAGAACTGAACAGTTGCACTGAACTGAACCAAATGGGCACAATGCATGCTTGTGTATTGCATGCGTGTTTTACCCATGCAAGGTGCTGGTTAAGAAAGGTTTCTCTTGTGTTTCCAGTTCCAGGGCCTTGGCTTCAGGATTGTCCCTGTATATCAGCATTCCCTCTGGGGTCAGACTTTGCCTCAGGATCTGTGGTTCCCTGTGATATGCCACCTGGATCCGAAAGGCTAGCCCATCCTAAATAGACACATAGAAAACATGAAAAATAAAGCACAATCAAAATGAGTATGCTATATGTTGGCTGAAAGATTACACATATGTACACAAACAGGCATGTTAAAAAGACCCATTACCTTCCACACATCCAGGTAGGTGGGTGTGGCATTACATCTGTATTGGTGGTGCTTATCAAGCAGCTCTCCCAAGCAGATGTGAAAGGCTGCTTTAATGTGACGTATTGCCAAACTGTCATTGGGCCATTTTCCACTTCCCTCCATATGAACAATGACTAGAGACAAAAAGGGTTAAAGGGTAACAGCATATTGTAATAATTCATACCTATGCCTGTGGAGTTGAGCTTTAAACATAAACATCAAACAAATAAAACAGTTTTATTATAGATCTATTTTAACTTCAAATTCTGATTAAACAAACTACATATGAAGCCGTTTAATAATAAACTTATGACTGGGCATACTTTACCATGGCAAACTAATAAGTTGCTCGTAAACCTCCAAACCTCCTACACTTCCAATAATGAACTATTATTTGGTGACAACTAATTATTAAATATCAAAAACAGTATTTTTTTTATTAAATGTATTTAATTAAATGTATCAAGTCAATAAAACCTTTAAAGACTGTTTAAAGTTTTTAAACACTGTACCTTTAATAGGGGTGATATAATACGGGCAGGGTTTGTCTGGTTTTGGCACTAATGCAAAAGGGTCCTTCTGTTTGTCAAAAAATGAATAATTCACCTTCACAGGGACTGGGGGGAAAACCTGAAAATGATGTAAATAAAAACAAGTTAACAAGAATTCAGACAACCAAAAAATTAGGTTCTCGTTACACAATTAGTATAAGTAAACAATAGTACAGGGTTTAAAGGGGGGGTGCAATGGTATGTCATGCTTTCTGACTTATTTACAATGTTATTTTACAATGTGCTGTCTTCTCATGCTTAACATGGTCAGCTTGTCAAAAAATGAGTTGGACGTAGTACGTAGTATTTCTGTGCTTGACACACTCCCTCAAGGTTCGTACTGGTTTTGTATTATTTTTTTCTAACATAAATTATTACGCAACAATTTTTTGGGGTCCCTTATTGGATAATTCTCCCAGCAATGGAACACCTACGCGTAACCCAGCAAGAGAAAAAGCTTGCCCATACGTCATAATTTGTGCGACAGCGAAAGCGAATGTCCACGCGCGAACCATAACCGTGTTTCACTTATGTAGTTATTTTTAGACAATACAGTTGCTTTGCATCGATCGATATCACAGCTGACTGGTAAGCAAAGGCTACGTGAGGTAACTTTTAGCTCCACCCCCTCGTAACTCTTGTCATACGCCCATGACGCCCTCAGCACATCGTCTTTTTACAGAAATAAGCGTCCCACTGTGCGTCTTTTATAAATGTGATAAAACTAAATACTCTTTGAAAACACAAAGTATGCAGTACTACTCTATAGGTATTCAAGATTCATATGAGATTGGCAGAACTGCACACGTTAGGGCCACTTTAAAAAGTCAGGGTGCTAGCTAACCTGTGTGCATCTTAGGGCTTGGTGGGATCCTTGGACTGAGGTGATAGATAGTGGTAGACCCTCCAACTGCCAGAGCTTCCTGCTCAGATCATCAAAGACCTGAACCACCTTCAGACTCTCCTCCTCTCCTGTAGTACAGTTCTGAAAACAAAAACACTATGGATGTGTGCACTTGCAGCAACATATGTGCCCATTTTGTTTTTGCAGTTTTAAAAAGTAATCCATTTTTTTCGACAAAGTACCTCTTTATCAACTCTGATGACATCATCCATCTGTCCAACAAATCTGACACATGATTCTGGGATATCTGCATGTCTAGATCAAGAGAAAATTACATGACAAGACAAAATAAATGAAAACGGTATTTAAGAAATGTTTACAACATAAAATGTTAATAAAAACACTGTAATACCAAAGAAATGTTCTTGTTTTGTTAATGTTTTTTGGTCATGTACTGTTCCATTACCATTATGAAGAATGAAAGTTATATTCTCCTAGAATACCTTGATGGCGAGTAATTTATGGGAAAAATATTTTTGGGTGGACTTCTGGGTGAACTAGCCTGGTATTACTGCCTGATACCACAGTATCGCTACTGTCCTTTTTTGAAAGTGTATCGAATCCAAGTAAATTAAGTAATCAAGTTTTCACACCTTTTGACCATTTACATTTTCCGGATATTTAACACATTGCTTTATTGAAGAACAATTTATATTCTATGAAATGCTTTAATAGTTAGAGCATAATTAGAAATATTTACATCCACTACAGAAATTTCTATGACACTGCCATTTTAAAAATGTAAGTTGTCATTTTCCAAGCTTTTTGTGATCGTGAACTTTGCAGACTATGGCAAGTTTTACAAGAATCCTTTACTGAAAACAAGTTCAGTAATAGATAGATGGATGAAACAGAGACGTACAGCTGTAGCAGGTGAGTGATGATCTCCTGTAAAATGAGTCTCCTCTGACTGGTGGAGTTTCCAGACCACAGCACTGCTTCAGTGATGGCTCCATCCTGGAAGCGTCTCAATTCTGACCGAGAACCCCACAACTGCCTGAACTCTGGTGCCTGAGAACACCAATAACAGGGATGGTTTTTGGGCACAATTGCAAAATTATGAAACACAAATATCTGTTCATATGCTAGCTAGAGTACCTTGGGATTATCTGCTGGTGGGCCTCTCTCTAAAACAGAGAAAGCATGTTCAAAGTTTAGCAGCAGGCCAATGCTCAATGGTGGTTGGTCCTTGTACTTAGGAGGCTCACTGTCCACAGACCACTGCAAAAATCAATGAAAAGATCAAATAAACATTACATGAGACCCTTTACATGAAGCGTTCTGGCATTCTGCTTGCATTTTTTTTATTGTACACACATAATAGACAGAATCATTTGGACACTGCATTGTCTTGCAGTTTTTATTTCTGTGTCCCAAACCACATCTTTTAAGTTTTTGTATCAAGTAGTTAAATGTTATTGCCAGTAAATGTACCTCTGGGTCTTGGGGAAGTGAATGTGCCAAAAGGTGGATCCTTTCTCCAAGCCCTCTTTGCAAAAGAGACAAAATAAAAGGAAATGCGGCGAGGACATAGTTCCCGCAGTGGTCCATAAGCTCATTGAGCAATGAAAGTTTTTTACAGGAGGCCTGCATCTTCACCAGCTCACCTAGTCTGGGAGACACAGAGAGGGAGAGATTGTTAGAAAAAGAAAATGTGACATTTTATTTATTAAGATATAAATTTAGCCAGGACTGTTCAGTCTGAAGAAAAAAAATATTAAGACTGATTGCAGAAAAAGGGTCTATAAAAATAGCAGGTTTCTGTTAACAAATACATACTGGTAGACATTATCATATGTTCTGATCATGGTTTTGGATGTCATAAGCAAAGCCTGGAAGCAGTCCACCGTTGGATCATCCCAGATCTTGAGTGAGAGTGATGCCTCATGTTGAATCTATAAAATCCATCAGAAACATTTACAATAAATTATGCTTATAAACCATTTAATAAGTGAATATCACATTGATGCTGAGGCAATTAGATCTAAAGCGGTGCTCACCTGTTTGTATGTAAAAGATGTCATGTCTGCACACATATTGAGATGTCCAGAAGGGTCCACAAAAACCACAGAGAACGATGCACGGAATTCATCCAGTGAGGGCTAAAGCAGAAGACAGGCAGATATAATGATGCATGCAAGCCAAGTCCAAAACTGTATGTAACAACATAATTCAGTTGTACTCACTGCTTGTGTGTCTGGGTTCTTAGCCAAGGTGATACTGTTCTCAGTCAGATCTGTGGAAGCTGAAAACAAGAGAAAAGCATGACTGATTAATGTCTATCAACAAGCACCATAATTGCATGTAATAATGACCCTCTGTACTATGATAAAATGTGATATGACCTTCTTACCCAAGAAATGCAGTGCATTCCTGAACAGCTGATAGGCAGTCATGCTTTTGCCCACTTTGTGCGTTGACAGAAGATAAGCCATTAACATAGAGGCATGGAAGCCACTGAAACACCCTGCACCCTGTTAGGTAACAGAAATGGATGAAACGTTATGAAATAAAGTTTTGAATCTGGTTTATGTCTTTTATCCTCATAAGACAGCTTCTATATTATGTCAATAGGTTAACTGATTATACCTCAATTAAGAATTTGCACCCACAAAATGAGTTCCTGTTTACCTGGTCCAGTTCTCTCTGTCTCAGCCAAACTTTCAGGAGGGCCACACCATCTCCAAAAGCAGGACAGTCTGCACTAATGGCCAGGAGAAACTGGAGATGTGAAAGGGGCAGGTGATCTCCAAGAACTGTGCTGTTGTAATGAGGAGTAGCTGGCTCACTAAATTCTGAATAAAAACAAGAGAAATGTGTTACAACACGGGACTGTTTTAATGAGAGCAATAATGTCATCTAAAAATCTCCATTACCTTGCTGTTTAGTAGCAAGACCTGTGAACCACTCAGTCCTGACATTGTTCTTTTGAGGATGGAAGCGAGTGGGTTTGAAGAAGTTTGGAGGGGGAACAGCATGAATCCGCAATGTGACACTGCTGCCATCTTTACCTGAAGGTCACACATTTAATTTATTGGTGTACTCTATGCAGCAATTTAAAAGATGTCTGCTAAATGAGAAATACCCGTTGCTAAAATCTCTCGTCTTTTGTTACAGGTTTTCTAAATGTAGTACAAACTTGTGAAAAGGAAGTAATCAGTGCCTCAAGCTGCTATTAGACCAATCATACCTGGTGGTTTGATCAGTAGAAGAGGGCGAAGACGGTTGCCATGGAGACACGAGTAGCGCACCGAACCCACTATCTTGGAGGACAAGAGGTGCTGTGCCAGGCCAGCCAGATACAGTGCTCTCTTCCGAGAGTATCTTTGGTTAACAGCATCCATCTTGTGTAAAACTGTCTACAATGGGGAAAAATAAAATAATAGGATGCTTAAATAAAAACAAGCTTTCAATTAGTAAATAGACACACAGATGGTTAATCACAAGAAGAACATTTATGCAGCCTCAGGCTAAACAATGCTCATTCTGTATAAAAGTCATATGTAATCTATAGATTAATTATGGTCAGGAGTGTCAACCATTTGTCAATATTAAAACATCAGCTGTGAATTTTTATACGTGAAATAGTATCACTAAGGGTGTACTCACACTAGGCACTCTTAACCACGCACAACTGTGTCTAACCCCCAAAGTCTGTTTTGTTTGACCAGCGCGATCGCTCCAAACCATGCCCGGGGCGTGATTCATTTAACTGCCCTCTGGCACACTTGAAGAGGTGGGTCAGTGCACGGTTTGATTGGGCTAGGGCGCAGTTCGCATATATTGTGATTTTTGCGTTAACTGGTTCTCACCTTGTTGATTAACAGGAATTGTAGTATTGTAGAATTGAGTAAAGCTGCAGATTCCTCAATCAAGCACTCTCTGTAATAATTATATTATATTATGATATGTGCTGTACAATCGAGTGAAAACGCTATGTGGCATAAATTATAAATCTATTAGGTGGTGTGCAAAAAGTTGTTTGTAACACAAGCATTGTTAATGACACAAGCGTGCTGCAGTTTGGAACTTTAATTGCAAGTGTAAGTGCAGGCCAGTGAGGGACTGGGAACAATCAAGCTTGAGCTTGGTACAAGGCATCCATGCCAAGTGTGAGTACACCCTAAGTTAGATTTTAATACACAAAAAGTAGTGCAATTGATAACTTACAGCTGGAATGGTGACAGCCAAATCCACTGAGACCCTGGGTTTGATACACGTGCCCAGTGGATAACTGCCCACCAGGTCGACTGATGCAGGAGGCTCCATGTGAAATCTGCCTTTTGATACTTTTGGCATAAGAATGAATGGGACTTCAACACCTGATAACCATGAAACATCTTCCAACTAGTGGAAGAGAAAAAGAAAGCACGTAAGAAAACCAGTTACCTCAATATTGATTACAAATGTATTATGGTCCATACCAGTGTTGGGTGTTGCCAAAGCTTCACTAACCTCTACAACTTCAGTTTTAGGTACAGACTGCAGGAGACCTGTGACCTGCTGCACAAATGAATCCACAAGCTTCTTCCTGTGTTCACTTAGGGCCACTTCCTTTAGCAGTTCTTCCATCTGAAAGTCACAAACACAAATCATAATATATTGTTATAAAACACTTATAATCATGCATTGCTGAACTATATGTAGTTAACATTCTGTAAGCAGCACCTCACGACTGTTGACAAGAGACATTCAAATACATAAAGCTTAAATAATGTACAATAATAATAAAACAAGCATGACAGAAAGATTAGGTCACCATACCTGCATTTTCAATAAACTGCAGTGGAAGAGATTTTCTGCTTCCTTAAGCTGGTTAAGCTCTTCCACTGTGGGGGCTTTGTACAGTTCTTCTTTGGACATCTTGGGGAGCTGTATGAGTCCATCATCTGACACTTTGCTCTTTGCTTTCCGTTTGGGGACCTTAGAGTCTTTTACACTCTCCTCTTCATTTTGAGAGGAATCTGTAGCATCCTCCATCTGATTTAAAATACAGTGTGATTATGTGTCAACTCAGTGTCAACAACCTCAATTACAGAAGCAAGACCAACATAATATTAGTCAGTGATTAATAGTTACTGAGTAATCCACTAATTTGTAGAGGGGGGTGAAAATGAATTTTTTTTGCCTAAGGTTAAAATATGAAGAAATGCCCAAGAAATATGCCTAGAGATATCTTAATGTCTTTCTAGATTATTATTCTTCACCAATTTTCTTCTTTTCGGAGCTACATTTTTAAGGCCCTATATGTTTACTCCCAGAGACACTAGGATCTAAATGTGCCTCCATAAGTATACTGTACACATTTTCAGTCATTAGAAACAAAATCTGGGTCACTTTGCAAAGACCTGGTACTTCATTTGCTTTACAGAGGAATGTTTAAACAACAAATAATGTTAAAGCCAGAAATGTATGCTGCACATAAAAAAAAATTTAATAACTTGATTTTTGAGAGTAAAAAAATATACTGTTAAGAATAAGGAAAACCTAGCTGTTTAACTCATTTTCCTTTTGGATTTCAGAAACGTACATCTAAATCTATTGAGTTCTGGAAGGCATAATTTATCCTTTGAATGTGTTCTTCTTCAAAGTGATACTATCACTACTAAAAACAAAAGTAATTATGCTGCCATTCTCTGGTCATTTTTACCACCTCTAATATGGCTGCAAATTTTAGGTGAAAATTGTCATTTTAAAACCCTGTACAAAAAAGTGCATTACTAAGTAACTACTCATTAGTGACATTTAATATTTTGGCTTTCGACACTATCTATGTTGCTTCTGATTCTGTAAAAATATTTGAGCCGAGGACATTTCCAAAATACGGTTGATTTTACACAGACCAAGCCTATACTGGTCTTGTTATAACTTTTCAAAAATTGTTTGTTTTCTATGGCAAGAGATTTACACCATACTATATCCTAACTATCATTTGCATTCTAATAAAAATAAACGTAAAACTTAGAACATGTTTTTGCTTTAAACTAATTTGCAAAACTGATGTACTTTAATACACAAACTGTTAAGGACAAACCTCGTGATCTTGAACTTCAGTTAACGCCGATTCCTTTCTCCTTTTCTTCATTTTAACGATAAAATATATCACGCTCTATCAGACGATTAATGCCAATACTACCGTTCATTAACAGTTCCTGCGTATTCAACACGCGTTGCTATTACCCACATGGCGAACACATGGAAAATGTATGAACAGACTGCGTTGTTGCGTTCAGTGATTGGTCCGTGAACAAGTTTTCCCGTCAATGATTGGTTATTAGCTTTTAGTTCCGCATCCAGACAAGGTTGGTTGAGGTTTGAGAGACAGTACCCTAAGAAAGTAAACACATTTTTACTAAATTCTTGTTCATATTTATAAAAATTTCTATATCCACTAAACTTATAAATATGAATACTTTCAATAACTAAATTTACAATACTAAGAAGCATAGACATGCGCTAACAACAATGTTCGTCGCTGTTTAATGACGTTACTGCACGTATCGCGCATGCGCAGATTGTCAATCGCCAAATGAAACCTGTTTATCCGTAAGCATTCTGATATTTTTAATTCGAGAAACCAGATGATTTGTCTTTATAAATTAGTGTGACCGATAATACGATAGATTTGTGTTTTATTTATGTTTTTGGTAGGACTAAATTAATGAATATCTGTCTAAATGTAACCTATTTTGTTACTTAAGTTGTTGTTTTGACATTTTCTTATATTTATCTATGTCTATTTAAATAGAACATGTCCAGTAAAGAAGTAAAAGCTGAGCTAAAAAGTGCCAGAGAAGCTATAAAAAATAAAGAGTTTAAAGAAGCTTTGAAACATTGTAAGGTGAGTGTTTATTCTTAACTGTCAGAAGAGCAAATAAAGCTCTCTGCATCTATGTTTACATACAGAGAGATTTATGTCTCACGCATTTCTGCTAGTGGTTTGTTATCAGAACCTTTTTGCATGGATGGACAAGTTAAACTTTAAAGTGTTTCTTCAGTGTGTTCTCAAGATTGAGAAGAATAACTACAATGCCTGGGTGTTTATTGGAGTGGCGGCCACAGAACTGCAGCAGCCTGATCAGGCTCAGACAGCCTACAGAAAAGCAACTGAACTGGAGCCAGAACAATTGCTGGCATGGCAGGTAGAACATATTTCATGGAGAATGCATTTGTAATATAGTGTTTATTCTGGTGATATAGACTCTATACTATTTATATTTTGCTTAGATATGTGTTTGATCATGATAATATTGTAAAATAAAACAATGAGCATTTAAACTATGTATGGATATTTTTCCTAGGGTCTAGCAAATCTGTATGAAAAAAGTGACCAAGCAGATTTCAAAGCCGAGCTGCCAAAGGTTTATCAGAAACTAATTATACTGTATGAAACGTAAGTAAAGAGGCCTTGAAGTAGCAGTGATTTGCTGCATTATTCTAGAACATGCTGGTAGACAGTTTGTATTGATCTTTTGTATTGTTTTTTTTTTCTGTGTTTGCAGATCAGACAAAGCGAAGTGTTTAGAAGTGAGCAAGAAACTAGTGGAACTCTATCAGTCAGAAAAGAATTATTTACAGGTATGTAATATTTATATTAGAAAACAGATCACACTTATTACAATCATAGAAATTTTTTTGATATGCAGTGAATTTGAATGTTTGAAACAATTGCTCTTTCACCCGCAGGTGGCCCGAGTCTGGCAGAAGTTGATACAGGTGAAGGAGGGGGAGGAGGGGGTGCAAAACTTAGAGTTGCTAGAGCTGTGGAAAGAGATGATCAGACAGCTGGAGGCCACTGTGGAGGATCAGGACAATGAGACTCAGCAGCATGTCTGTCATATTTATCACTACTTTGTAAACACAGTAAAGCACACAGGAGTCTCTGTTGTAGCATCAGTTTTGAATTTAATTTATTTTTCTTATGACTAAATGGCAAGGAGTTTTTTTTAGACATCTCAAATGCTTAATTTTAAAGTTATGACATGCTCCTTTGAAATGCTTCAGTTTAATGTGTGTGGATAGTTAAATGTATTGACGTATTGACACGCCAATATTTTATTGCAAGCCTCAGGTCTTCCTTGCTATAAAGTAACACAAAAGCAAATATGAGAATCAACAGTGCAACAAAGTAACAAAAATATTAAACAAAT
>JAZGTK010017405.1:0-12289 GCA_036877625.1 Ambastaia sidthimunki
ATACTCTTTTTTTAATATTAGTGTTTTTTATTACCTTAACTTATGTATGTCTGCACTATGTTTGTACTTTCTGTACTGGAAGCTCCTAACACTAAGACAAATTTCTTGTGTGTGTGAACACACTTGGCAATAAAGCTCTTTCTGATTCTGATTCTGATTTTGATACCCTGAGTAGAGCGAGCCCTGGTCCCCCTAGGTGGGGGGAGGCCAGAGGACTCATAAGCAATGCAAATAGTAATCCAGCGACTGAGCGTCTGCTTGGTCGCGGGGAGACCACGCTTAGGGTGACCAAAACAGACAAAGAGCTCGCACTGGACACATACAGTTTAGCTTCTCCTGGCCGTGCTCCTGAAAGGATGGAGGGCAGAAGGCCTGCAGTACGACTGGCTGTAGTACAACTGAAGGATTCTTAGAGACATAACCCTGCCTAGGGTAAAGAAAGGCTTTGACCAAACCAAGGGCAAAGTCCAAATAGGAGGGGGCCACAGAAAGGGCCTGAAGGTCCCCCACTCTCCTCAGAGAAGTGATGGCCAACAGAAACGCAGTTTTAATAGACAACATGTGGTCAGAGATTTCCTCAATAGGCTCAAAAGGAGGAGCACAAAGAGCTTCAAGCACTACAGCCAAATCCCAAGGAGGGACACGTGATCGTACCTGGGGCCTCAGCCTCAGTGCACCTCTGAGGAAAGAGACAAGGCGTGGAAAGCTGAAATAGCTGCCACGTAGACCTTAATAGTGGAGTAGGCCAACCCTGCAGACAGGCGGACCTGTAAGAAATCCAGGACTACGTTAACATTGCAGATAACTGGATCCAGGCTGCGCTATCTGCACCAAGAAATGAAAAGATTCCACTTCAAGGCATAAAGTTTCCTCGTAGAGGGAGCTCTGGATTGCAACATGGTCTCAACAACCTCGGTTAAGAGACCCGAAGTCAGGAGCTGCGCCCCCTCAGGGGCCACACCCACAGCTTCCAAAGCTCAGGGCGGGGGTGTAAGATGGCACCTGCCGCCTGAGACAGAAGGTCTCTCCTGATGGGAAACTCCCACGGAGAACCGTCCAGCAGATCTACCAGGTCTGAGAACCATACCCGGGTCGGCCAACGCGGGGCCACCAGGAGTACAGAAGCCTCGTCCTGGCGTATCTTTTCCAGAACTCCAGGGAGCAGAGCAATCGGGGGAAAAGCATACAGAGGTAGCCTCGGCCACGTGTGCGCCATGGCCATGGTGTGCGCCATGAAGGAACTAGAGAAAACCAGAGGGGACATTGCACAGTCTCGAGAGAGGCAAAGAGGTCCACAAAAAAACTCTCCAGAACAGCTTTACCACATCGGGGTGAAGCATCCATTCCCCAGGCCTCGGCCCCTGCCTCGACAGGATGTCTGCTCCTACATTGAGATATCCAGGGATATACAATGCTCTCAGAGAGAGGAGTTTCCCTTGGGACCAAAAAAGGATCTGATGCGCCAATTTGTAAAGGGGAACGCAGAACGCAGACCTCCTTGATGGTTCAGATAAGCGACCACCATGGTGCTGTCGGTGTGAAGCACGTGGTGGCCTTTCAGGTCTGAGAGAAAATGTCTGAGAGCATTAAAAACTGCCAGCATCTCGAGACAATTGATATGCCAAAGTAGTTGACGACCTCTCCAAAGACCACTCATGACCGCCCCCCAACCGGTAAGGGACGCATCTGTCGCAAGCGTGATGCAGCGACAACAAGCCCCCAACACCGGGCCCTGTGTAAGGAACTAAGGCGTCTTCCACATATCCAAGGCTCTTAGGCAGCGCCTCCAGACCTTGATCTGGCAGAAGAGGTTCCCCCTCTGAGAAAACCCCTTGGATTTGAGCCACCACTGTAGGAGCCTCATGTGCAGCAGACCAAATGGAATCACATTGGAAGCGGCTGCCATAAGACCCAGCAGTTGCTGAAACTGCTTTACAGTGAGCGACTGGCCTTCCTTGACTCTCCTGACTGAGTTTAGGATTGAATGGTTCTTGATGGCCCCCTTCATTAAGAGAGTCTTTACTTCTCGTTCCATAGTGTGCAAAGAAGCACCAGCCTGACCTGCCACCATGTACCCCCTGCCCAAAAGCTCAGATGTAGTACGCCTTCAAAGGGGTAGGACGGAGCCTTCAAAGACGATGCCTCGTCAGGGGACAGGTAGCTGGCAAGCGCCTGTTCAACTCGAGGCATCGACTTATAGCCATACTCACTCACCCCAGCCACATTAGCGTACATAGTGGTGGCTGGGCTAAATACACGGGACGAGTATGGCTTATTCCAGGACCTAGACACCTCAGTGTGCAGGTCCGGAAAAAAAGGAAGGCTCCTACGTGGAGGTGCAGAATGCCCACGTAGAAAACGCTCATCTAATAGGCTCTTCTTTGGGGAAGTCTGCTGCTCGGCGGGCCAACTGATGTCTAACTTGGCCACAGCACGAGTAATAACCTCCAATAGCTCCTTAAAACGGGGGGCAAGTAGGGTTTCCTCAACGCTCTCCACATCCATCTCCTCTGTGGATGAGAGGTGGAGGGAAGAACCCTCCCCCTGGGGGGAAGAAACTGCAGTGCGGACCTCCGAACCCAGAGAGAGAGCAGAAGACCAGCAAGAAAGGGATGAGCCCGTCTCAACTCCCTCCACCAAATCTATCTGTGAACCCCACTAATGCCTCCTCCGCTCCGCCTTAGCGAAAGTGGGACCAGCACCGTGGGGAACACTTATGAGGGCTCCCCCCTCAAACAGAGCCCTCCGGGAGCGAAGCGTACGCAGTGGCATGCGTTCACAGTGCACACAGCCAGCTTCCTCAAGAGCTGACTGAGCATGCTCCGCTCCCATACAGACAACACACAGACTGTGTGTATCCCCACCCGTTATATAACGCGGGCAGGGAGGAACACACAGCCTGAAATGTTGATCTCTTTCCCCCTTATCACTCTTGCACTTAGCTTTTGGCATGTTTTTATCTAAAAACAGAGACGCAAGACAAATTCTACAAAGCTAAACAAGACAAGGGACAGACAAATGACACAGAGCGCTTCGCTGAATGAAAAAAGCTGGGGGCGTGCGCTAAAGCACGTGCTTTATAGCTAGTGACGTCACCCCGCCTGTGACGTAGCGCCCCGTAATTGATTGTGCGACAGGTGTTTCAGAGCGCATATAAGCTGATGGCGTTCCCATAGCGTTTTCCGACACAGCTCAAGTTCCTGAAAGGGAACCTGAAGTTACGGATTACGTATTACAACGTATTACGAAAACGAACCTTATAATGGGCAGCAATTTTCATAAGTTCAAGCCTGTTCATTTGGAACAATTCAGCCTGTGTTGGATTCACAATAAATTTTGTTAATTCAAACATGATGGAAATTTAATGTCTGAAGTTAAAGAGAAAAATGAAAATAAGCCCTACACGAGCCAAAAATCACATTAATTGACTGTGACTCAACAAAGTTACAAAGTAACGAATTCAAGTGTGAGCATCACACAAAGTCACACAAAATCAAGATCAATCTCGGACGAGCCCCCAAATATGTTACGACCTATAACCATCTTAAAGCTCGTTAATTTAAACACAAGAAAATAAAGGATACAGGCCGAACATATAAAAGAGTCACAATGCTTAATGTGAATTTTAAGATGCCTCCATTTAATTAAATAACGAAATTCAACTGTAACATGAAAACAACCAATACATATTTCACAACCACAATCCAATGAATATAACAGAGAAAGAATATCAGTTCACGGGTAGGAGAAGTAAGAAAGCAGAACACCTAACTACACCTATTCTCGGGATAAAGTTCTTACCTGACTCTCAGAAAAACAAAACGGGTGAGTCTTCCGGACTGCTGCTTCCCTCGCTCAGCTCTTACAAACTAATAAATAAATACACTACCCGCTAGTGATTAAGAAACAAAGAAGACAGATCATAGATCAAATCACAAAATTACAAATCAAATCCAAACGTAAAAAAACAAGTAAACCCAAAGAGGCGATGAGAGAGACGCCCGGAAGAACAATGGGAAGCGGCACTCGAGAGAGAATGAGAGAGACCGCCATTATCGCCTCGCAGCCTATTTATCTGGAACCCCCAATGACATCACGCAACTCTCAAGGAATGGGGATCCCCCTTAACGCCACCTATGGACTCAGAATATAAATGTCACACAGATACACGTAACAGTGAAACACAGCAAGAAAATCCACAGCCACTTCCAGCACAGTGGTGACAGCCGGTGCATGTGGCAGGGCAACCAGGTGATCACAAACTACAAGACACCTTCACCTGCTTGTAACAGTAATGCCTCCCTTCCAGATGCGCTAAACAACATCTACACTTGGTTTGAAGAACACCCTACCTCCCAAAGTCCAGGTACTCCGTCTCACCATAGCTGTTGTGAGAAAAACTCTATGGAGAGTCAACCCATGGAAGGCTGCTGGACCAAAAAACATTACTGGCAAAGTGCTCAGGGAATGTGCAGACCAACTAGCAGATGTCCTTACCAACATCTTTAACATTTCTTGTGGCAAAGAAGTCTACAGTGTTACGCCTTAATGACTACCATTCTGTTGCACACACACTCATCATCATGAAGTGCTTTCACAGGCTTATCATGAGGCACATCAAAACCCTGCTGCCACCTTCACTGGACCCTGTGCAGTTTGCGTATCATCCAAACTGCTTCACAGACAATGTCATTGTTTAATATGTATTATATATAGGAATTTATATGTATTATAAACCTATATACATATACAGTATTATATATTCAATATGTACCAATATTCAATATGTATTGCATAATGTGTAATTGTAATGTCAATATGTAATTGTCAATAATGACAAATGTCAATAATGTGTTTCTGTAGTGTACTGTCTGTTCTGTAGTCTTATGTACTGGTTTGTACAGGTTGTTTTTGCACTTGTTCCTACTGTCTGTACATGTCTGCACTTTGTGGCATTCTTGTAATGTTTGCACTGTTTCTTGTGATGTCTGGACAGGTCTGCACACATGCACTTATGTGGAACCGTGTGATTGTACTTAGTCCCTTGTTGTCTATGTAGTCTATGTCATATGTGGCACCATGGTCCTGGAGGAACATTGTTTTATTACACTATATACTGCACTTGCTATATATGGTTGAATAACATAAACTTTTTCCATAAAAAAAAAAAATGGAGACTCTGACTACATTGAGAGGTCCTTCGCATATAGGCCTCTAAAGCCCAAACAAGGCATGATAAATGCTTTCTCACCTACAGGACCACACAGCATGCCACATTGGTTGGCACTTTGTTTGGGACATGGTTGGGACACATTGGTTGGGACATGTTGTTCGATGGAGAATGGCTTTTCCCATTTAGAGTTTAGGATGTCTCCACAGCCTCAGTTGAGAGGTTGGGCCAGGCCTATAGGTTCCACAGCTCCAACTGGAAGTGGTAAATTTGACCTCTGCTTGCAATAGAAGGTCCCTCTTGATTGGAATCTCCCAAAGAGGGCCTGTTATGAGTGCTATGAGGTCTGAAAACCATCATTGGGGCAGCCAGAATGGAGATGTAAAATAACCCATCTTGGCAGACCATGTATAGAATTCAGGGGAGCAGAGCAACTGGGAGAAATGTGTACAGACGCAGCCATTGCCACATCTGCACCATGGCATCAAGCCTTAGCAGGGCTGGATGCATGAGAGAGAACCAAAGAAGACAGTGTGTGTTCTCTTGAGTTGCCAACAGATTCACTTCTGCTTGGCTGAACCTTACCAAATGAGCTCCACCATCTCAGGATGGTGTCCATTCCCCAGGCCTCAGGATGCCTGTCTCCAGATTCTGATCCCCAGGGATATACATTTATCTGAGAGATAGTAGCTTGCCCTGGGACCAAAGAAGTACCTGAAGCACCAGTCTGCACAGAGGACAAAACATCAGGCCCCCTGATGATTTATATAGGCCACCACTAACATACTAGAGCATGATGGCCCCTAAGATCTGTGAAAAACTGCATTAGGGTTAGAAGCATAGCTATCATCTCAAGGAACTTTATTTGCCAGAAAAGATGATGTCCTATCCACAGACCCCTTGTACAGCTGCCTCTTATGACCGCTCCCCAGCCTGTGCAGGATGTGTCCATAGTCACTATCTTTCATAGACAGGATGCTCCTAGCACAGGGTCCTGGGACAGGAGCCACAGTTTCTTCCACATAGCCAGAGAAAAAAGGCACCTCCATATAACTAATCATGTGAAAAAAGTTCCACATGCAGGGGACCACCAATGCAGTGGTCTCTTGTACAGTAGACCAAAAGGTATCATGTTGGATGCAGTTGCCATAAGCCCCAACATTATTTGTGGGGTTTTTACAGCATGACTTGGCCTAACTTGATCCTGATAACTGTAGCCAGGATAGAGTCAATACAAGTCAAAGACAGTTGTACCCGCATCATGCCTGAAACCCCCAGAAATTTAATTTTCTGCTGAGGAGATGGAAAACTTTTTTTGGCATGGAGCCTCAAATCCAGACACCTTATATGGCCAAAGTCAACATGTCAATGCCAAACTGCCATCTTCTAAAACTGGGCCTGAATAAGGCTGTCATCTATGTAATTGAGTATTTTAATAAAAGTGCAGGGAGATAATGCTAGGCCAAATGGAAGAACCTGTTACTGGTACACTTCTCCCCCGAAAGTGAACATCAGGAGGTTTCTTTGAGAGGGAATGATGGATATGTGGAAGCCTTGGAAGTCATCTCATGTGTGAGTTTTCTCATGTGGAAGTCATCTACTGTGACAAACCAGTACTCAGACCTGATCTGACTCACATATAGCTAAATAGACCTGAATCACCTTCAGTTGCTGCAGATCTAAAATTGGTCACAGCCCTCCATCATTCTTCGGAACCATGAAGTACCGGCTGTAAAACCCAGATTCTCTCTTGGGAGGAGGAAATTATTCTACAACCCCCTTCATCAAAAAAGGACCTTGGGTGTTTTGCATATAGCAAGTTCAAAATCTTAAAGCAGTTGGTTGCCAGGTGAAACTCTAACAACATTTGCTACAGGCAAATTTGAAAGCGCTGCAATGCTTTGGTGTGGCCACTTCAATTTGCCTTTTTTGGAGCGAATGTTGTTGCTCCCCCATGGGGATCCCCTTAAGACACCCGAGCATGGCACCAGGACCTTTTTTCTTAAAGCCTTCTTGGAGAGAATAACAGTCCACAGATCTGTTTTCACTACTGAAGGCTTTCTACTAAAGGGGAACCTTTTTCAACTGCCAAGCTGGTAGCAACCCTACTGGACACAGAAGTCTCTCGACAACAAAACTGACAGTGTCACAGAAGAGACCAGAAGGCAAAAGTGAGGCATCAAGGAGGAAGGTTTTATTCTTCTCCTTCATGCCCAAGAGGTTTAACCATAATATAACTTCCAATGGAGAGGCCGATGGTGTTAGCCATCTCCTTATTGACCCGGAAAGCAAGGTCTGTGGCTCGATGTAGTTCTTTAATATTGTCGGGCCCTACCTCCCTGCCTTCAAGGAGTCCTTAAAGAGGTTAGCTTGGTACGCTTACATGATGGCTATAGTAAGCAAGCAAGCAGTAGTGATAGATGCTTTCCCCACCCCATGTTGTATGACAGGATTTTAAGAGATGCACAGGGTCTTTAAGAGTTAATGCAACATCAAGTAAAAGATAAGATACAAGTGTCACCTTAATCCGCAGCATCGTCCCGTAGCCGTTGTATTTCAAGTCTACGATGGAAGCATAATTATACATGGAGGGTCTCAAAATACAATATGAGAATGGATTTTCCACCATCTTGACACCTCAGTGTGGTGATCGGGAATAAAAGGCAGACTCCAACATGGAAGCTGTGCTCTGAACTGCACTCATCTAGTTTACTTTTTCTTTGCGCTTCCTGCTTTCCAACCAGCCAATTGATTTTAAACTTGGCTACTGCTCAAACCACATCCAACAGCTCCTTACAGGCAAGGGAATTACGTGACGAGTCCTTGATTTCCCCCATCTCATTGCTAAGAAGGTCTACCTCCACAAAGGTAGACAGATCAAACATCATGCTTCCTTGTGGGGTGGAAGAAGCTGTAGTGCAGCCTTCTGTATCTTGAACAGAAGTGCTTGAAACTGGCTGATGAGGGCTGAGAAAAGTCAAATGCCATCTTAAACTCCTCCATGAGATCTACTGTATTTGTGATCCCCATGACCGTAAATGCCATGCAGCCAGTCTCGAACTGTGGGAAGCATGAGCCTGGCCTGCATCACTAAACGGGGCCAGGTGGAAGCAGCACACGTTGGGTGCCACCCGTGCATGTTCCACCCCCAGAGAAACAACACAAAGCTCATGTATATCTTTGCTCATACTGTATATGGGGCATAGAGAAACACACAGCTTAAATTGCTTATCACTCACCATATCTTTTGTTTTTAACAACACCAAGACAGAGACACTTCACACACAAAACGCTGCAAGACCAGAAAACAGAAGCTAATTTTTTTAGCTACTGTTACACGTTGTCACATGCTACATCATGACGCAACACCAATCAAGACTGGACAAGTTTCACATGGGTCTCAGATGGTGAACATTCCCCAAAGTGTTGTCATATGACAGTGCATATTCTCTCGAAAGGTAACTAACTGGCGTAAAGTTTTATCATAAAATTAGTTATGCCTAAAAAAATTTCTTTGGTCAGGAATGTCAAATTGGTGACATCTATTTGTTTCAGAGAGTTTAGCAAGAGTCTGGTTAAGGCATAACAAGGTGATGATCTTTTTGAGGGAATACAGAAGGTAACACACTGAACAGTGTAATACCTGTGTGGGCATGTAGACCCTATGATTCACAGCAGGTCAGGCATGGGTTTGAACCAAAGTTTCAAAATGACTAGTGTATACAACCATACCCTTATTCTATACGTAATCAAATTCAATCTGTTGACATCATTATGATTAATAATAGTATTTGGTAAGGCAAGCATCACTAATATTGTTGCTTATACTTAAGATTAGTTTTACATTTTAACACATAACTCATCTTGTACACTGATTTACTTTTTCTAGCAATGCCCTATTATTATAGAACAATGTAACCTAACAGTTAAACTAGCTGTGTCGTCCAGGTTTTATATGATTTACATCTACAAATATATGATTGATAAGCACCATCTTTTTGTGTTTTCTATGGACTTTGAATCATAGTAGTCTGATTGAGTTTGATGTTTGGCTGTTGATGCAACACTCACCGTTTCATGGTTATCCAGCAAATCTTTATTATCGTCCTTCACATCTGTTGTGTTCCTAAAGGGACAGAGTAGAAATTAGTCTATTTCAGAGTGTAATTTGCTCTAGGCCCTTTAGTGTTTTTGGTCAATAATGCCATTGCTAAAGCACTCTCTTCAGAAAGTCTTCGCTGACTAAAGCTAATGCTTTAACTAATGCTGGCCTCAGCAATACATCATAATGAATAGAGGAAGCAAGACTTGTGGAGTACACATTGGGGCGGTAATGTGGTCAGTGTTTCAATACATCTCATATTTGATAAAACGCTGCTGCTCATCAACGCCCTTTGTCTTTCCCTTAGCCTTTGGCATACTAACTTAAATACTGTCCCTACCAATAGCACAGAAAGACAAACAATAGACAAACAATACAACACAGAGCGCTTTGCTGAATGAAAGAAGCTAACCCGAGTTGCAATGCGCACATGCTTTTAAGCTTCCTGGTCGTGACATCACCCTGTCCGTGATGAATCACCCCGTAATTGAATGATTGGACACGTGTTTCAGAGTGCATAAAAGCTGAAGGCATTCCCATAGCGTTTTGACGCAGCTCGAGTTCCTGAAAGGGAACACACTGGATCTTGTTTACATAAAAATCCCTGGCACGTACCAGACACAGGGCTGTGTGCTCAGTCTATTGCTGTTCACTCTGCTGACTCACGACTGTGTAGCAATGCATAGCTCGAATTACATCATCAAGTTCGCCGATGACACGACCGTGGTGGGTCTCATCAGCAAGAATGATGAGTCAGCATACAGAGAGAAGGTGCAGCGGTTAATGGACTGGTTTAGAGCCAACTACCTGTCTGAATGTGGACAAAACTAAAGAAATGGTTGTTGACACAGGCAGGCAAGCACCAACTGTACCCTGTCCTCTGTGAGGTGAGCTGTCATGCTGACCAAGTCTAACTCCATGCTGAGAAAATAGATGCTCTGCCTATAAAAATAGCATGTACTTCTGAGACTATGCAACATTTAGTAAAATAACATCATAGATGACCGGTATCATATTAGGCAAGACATGCTATTTCAGGTTACAAGGAGATGGCATTTTAGAAAAAATATAACATTTTAGAGGACAGAGGTATAAGAGATTTGCAATAATACCATATCTGAACATTGCATAATGAAAGAGAATGGGAGACAAAGAACTAGCGAAAAATAGTCTTTTATGCTAAAAGCATTATTAACAATTTACAAAACCCTAAGCCCTAAGTTGAATGTCAGCAGTCTCCCAGTAAGCAAACCTTGAGAGAAACCAGGCTCAATTGGAAATACCAGTTCTCTTCTGGCACAATAAGAAAGAAAGAAACAAACAAACAAACAAACATGTATTTGTCAGTTATGGTTGCCCATAACCGAAATGTGACCTCTGCATTTAACCTATCCTTTGTGAGGAGTGAGCACACACTGCAAGTCATGAACACACACACACCCGGAGCAGTGGGCAGCTATCCCTGCAGCGCCCGGGGAGCAATCGGGGGTTAGGTGCCTTGCTCAAGGGCACTTCAGTTGCTACCTGCCGGCGCTGGAATTGAACCAGCAACCTACTGATTACAAGCCCGACTCCTTAACCAGTAGACCACAATGTAATTTTTAAAGTATATTAAAGTAATTATTTCTGGCATAATAATTACTTATTGCAGCTAAAACATTACGGTGCTGTGACTAGGCAGGTAACTAAAAAGTAAAATCTAACTGAGCTGGAAGTAGTTTAATAAAGAAGTCCATCATATTTTCATTGTATACTACTGCTAAATTTATCACTACTAAATTTACTGTGCTTTCCTTTCTGCTGGCCTTCTGTCAGCAACAGAAAACTACACCATGCCCTTTGTGTTTGGGGCCATCACCCCGACATTAATATTTGAGTCTGTGGGTCTGGTGGCAGGGTGAACTCTTTGCCTTATATGTCTCATCAGCACTGCTAATCAAGAGATTAGCCCAACACTATGTGCTACAAGGTTTTGGAAATCTTCACTTTAACATGCTGCTTCTATGAACAAGCTGTGTTAACAATTCCCTAGAGGTTCGTTCTTGGGAGCCCAATTGCCTCCAATTTTTCATTGTGAGGGCGACGGTGAAGAAGCAGACAGAAGCCCTCAGCCAGGTCTGTCAGGCCTTACACTTGACTGGCCGTTACATCTACGCAAGTATGGATTTTCCCCAGTGAGCCTTCTTGCACAGGTTCAGTGCAAGATCAAGGAGGAGCAACACCAAGTATGCATTTTTAATGCTTTTAATTATACCGTTAGATAAAATATTGGAAATTTCCTTTTTTACATTTCCTTTCTGTGTTGGAACTTTTGTTGACTGTGAAGCTTTTGCTGTATTCCCACTTTTTGCTTTTTTATCATTATTGCTTTTCTTGCCAAAACGACTGATATGGCCCTTCTTACCACATATATATGTATTAGTGATGGGAAGTTCGAATCATTTTATCGACTCGGTCCTTTGAGTCTCGTTCAGCAAAATGAACGAATCTTTTTTCAAATCATTTCGTTCATTTTAGCAAAATATAATTAAAATGTTACGTGTTACTTCCCTAACACATCTACTACTTACGCAAACGTTGATCACACTACAAACAAGACAAAACTAATGCTATAAGAAACAGAAAACATTAATTCATTGTTTACCTCGATCTTTAGTCTACGACTAGTTCATCTCTTATCTGACAAGTCTTCGGGTTTGAGTCGTTCGTTCATCACGTGACAGCCCCATACGCTTAACCAATGCAGACTGCACCGTAAAGAGAAATGATTAGTTCATCTTTTGAGTCGTTCGTTCATTCATCACGTGACAGCCACATACGCTTGTAGCGTATCAGCCGGGTTGGAAAGCGTTATTTAAAACACTATCGCCCTTCCGCTGAAACGAGGGAATTTAAGCTTTAGCTCAAAGTGAATATAAGTATAATTAACCGTAATTAATTATACTAATTATTGTAAGATGTATATATATGTTTACCTGATTAAGCAGAATTAATAACAATTAATTAATGCATTCGTC
>JAZGTK010017406.1:0-12288 GCA_036877625.1 Ambastaia sidthimunki
TGGAAAATGAAGTCTGTCCCACTGAGCTAGAATGAAAGTAAGATTCCTAATTGCTCACACAAGCTCTATCACAGTCAGTAATAGAGGGTCTGCTTGTCAGTGGGCTCGTATATCATGACGGGACGTTTTTATGGTGCTGGGGTGCCTCTGTGACTCTGGTGGCCTGCAGGGAAACTCTCATTTACTAACATTGTGGTGGTGGTCAGAGAGAGGGTTGGGTTACTTCAAAACAAAAGCTGTGTTGTGAGTCTTATTCAGCCGTGTTTTCTGACGCTGTCACTCAGGAAATTAACTCTAGTGCTTTATTGGCAGTTAAAATGCCGGTTTGTCTATTTTTTTTTTCAGATCTTAATTTTTACAGATTTACTTTTTAAATGATGGTACCTTAAAATTTATCCCATCAAAGTAAATTCCAGCTTTTTGATGTGACATCAAATGTGACAGAATACACAGATATGAACGTGTGGCTATTTTACTTGCTGTAGCTGTGTTTTTTTTTTGCACGGTAAAGCTGGGTCACGGTTTGACTGGTTAGCATGGGCTAGTTAGCCCCTGCTGGTAGATATTTAACCACACCTTTGGTTTAAAAATGCATCTTTGACAGCTAGCCAGTCAAAGGTTGCTGTGCAGTCTAAACAAATACAGTCTTTTGCTAGAAGCAATAAATGTAAAACATCTCATTATATCTTTGAGGATGTTTCTCTAGTGCCCAATGTGTTTTGGAGGGCTTTTCAAACACATGAAATGAACTGACTGTTGAGCACAATAGAAAACAACGGTTGCCAATGGGCCAGTTTTTCTCGTTTTAGATGTTGATCATGTTATTCTTTATTCACAACAGAGCGAGTTTGTTTTTCAACATCTTGTTAGTTGGGATTATGGTTTTGATTTCCTGATTATAGTTTCTTGGATGTCCATGTTTTTCAAGGCTTGTTGATGTTTCAGGAAAACCTCACGTCATGTTTGATGATCTGCAACTTTTACAACATTTCATGTACAACACAAATCCCCAAATATTAGTTAATCTCCACTTTCCAGTCTCTTACTTTGGGTCTCCACACCGGTTCTTAAATCTATTTTAGCAATTCAAATTCGTTATCTAATAGTGCTGACCTTCCGTTAAGTTTTTATAGTGTTATCTGTTTGTTTTTTACCTGATTATCTGTGATGTGTTTATCAGCAGGGGAATCCCAAGCCAGGATCGAATGTTTTCAGAAAGTTGACTAACTTTCTCCAAAAGTTCTCTCAAAGCTCTCAAAAACAACTCTTGCAGTAACATTACTAGAATGTTTTTAATTATATATATATATATATATTGCAACATTTTAAAAACCAAATTAAATGTTTGAGTAATGTTCTTATAACCAAGCAATACCCTTAATACAACATCTAAAAAATGTTCCTAGAACTTTTAAATAACATTTTTAATGTTTTTGTTACTTAATGAAAACGTTCTTACAGCATAAAAGTGTTAGCTGTGTCAAAGCTGTGATTGGCAGCCTATCACATTTATTTACACTGCCGTCTCATGTAATTCCCATGAGGAATGTCGGGGAATTCTTGCATTTATGACACTACTGCTAAACTTTCACCACTGACAGCAGCTTCTCTGTGTCTGGGATATGTATTGAATATTTATGGTATACCCGATGGCTTTGTTACTATTCATAAACTAAACAACATCATGAATGATAACTGGAATACACTTTGTATTTGTCAAGATTAGTTATTAGCTAGTAGCATCATCACTTAGAAATGTTAAGTGTCTTTGTTGCATATTTCATGTAATAAAAATGTGTGTTTATTTTTATTTAATTTTTAAACTGGTGGATTAATTTGAATGATTCCTTATGTTTATTATTCACTATGGTAAAACTATGAAAAAAACAACTTAATTATTGTTAACTAGCTTTTTGTTTCTGTTTTAGTTGATTTGATTGTTGTTTTATTGTCTAGTGGTGGAGATAATATCTTTCACAGCTATATAACCAGACACTTCTTTAAAACAGGGGAAATTAACTGTTGGGATTCATAGTAAGAGATTCCCAGTAGACTTTCTACTGGTGAAGTTAATATGTTACTTCAGTCAGATAACAGCAGGGAAGCACATATCTGTAGCTGTTCTGTTTGAAGGCCACAGGTCCAAATGATTGTTTTTCTTTTAACACAACCTCTTCTTATGTTCTTTTTTGTTCAGATAAAGATGGAGATGCATGCATATAGGGGATGAACATATGGGATTGAATTGCAGTATTCTTTGAGTAAATCTATAGGGGCAGGAAAGGGTGATCTGGTGTTTTCTGCAGCATTTATGTGTTGGAGCGAGTGAATGTGGTCTTGTCAGGTTGATTCAGTTTCCACAGCCTCAGGTGTAACTGTAAACTCAGATTAAAAACATGTCTCAACTTTCTTTCCCAGTGAGTTTAGAGAACTGTTCCCATGTTTTCGTTGTTCCTCTGTTAATTTGTTCAGAGGTAAAAGTTGTAAATATTATTGTTACCAAAATATTATTCATTCAAGATATAAGATGTGTGAAGATATGTCTGTATTTTTGCAGTGGTGAACAAAATCGTATTTGTTATTTGGATAGAGAAATGTGAAAACCTGATTTGAAGTGACACCTCATATCTGACAAAATATACAGTCTTTAAACTCCAAGGACTATTTCTTTAGGAAATCAAAACATTTAGACATGTGACCTGCTGTAAGATAAGAACTAAAATGCAAACATTCAGAGAGAGAAAATGATTTCATCTTTTTAAAAAGTCAGGTTTGAAATCTATTGTTTTACAGGCTCTAAAAACAGCAGCATCAATTCTGTGTTCTGTCTTCAAAAAAGTAGGACCTCAGGCACATCGGTCCAAAACATGTCCTGCTTGTCCTATGAAACAGCAGCAGAGACCAATTAAACACTGTGTGTGTCTGACTAACAGAGTGTGGTATGGGCACAGGAGGGGGGGGGGGTTTTGAAGAGGAGACACAGTTACTCTGCTGGAGTCAAATCTAAACCCACAAGAATCAGCATGACTTCATTTTTTGCCCCGAAGAGGCAAATTAGTCATTTAACTGCAGGTGCTGTGAGCCGTCTGAGGTTTGTTTAGACCTGTCATCTGTCCTTTCGGCAGAGGGCTGGTTTGAGTCCAAATGTTTTGAGGTCCAGGTAATTCAAGCAAGCAAAAAGCAGCTCAATTAGGTTCAATGATGGAAACATCCTGAGATTAGTAGAGGAATTATTTCCATCAACACTGAGAAGTGATTCTGAGAAGTGATTCTTCTGCTGTTTCATACATTGTGGAGGATTTACTTCCCGTGCTGTTTTCTGAGGGAAAGTTTTTGTTATACTTGAAGCTATCAGGTCATTAAAACTGTTTTCTGCTGTTTTAAAATAGAAGACCTGTATTAACTGTTTAAATTATACTGTAATGTTCACAACTCATTAATATACACAGAGCTGGACAAACGGTCGATATGGTTGATTAATGGTTGATATGGACACCTGAGTTCAGTATTCATGCATTACTAATTACATTCTGACTTAAAAGCCACTTAAAATTTGTGTGTCGCTAGAAAGGTTTGGACTGTTACTGGTGCAGCTCGTTCTGTTAGTTTTGTGGGATGTTTTTATTTTCCCGTTACCCAGACTTCTCTTCCCTGTTTCCCTGTGGCACTGTTTAAGGGTCTCCAGTAAATCTATGTTAAAGAATGTCATTGTTTTTGTTTGCTTTCATGTTATTGTGAATGGTGCTCTGCAGTCGTATAAGCTGAGATACCACCCGTCCTGCTCCTCATTGTCTTTTACTCCCTCATTTCCTGTTTCAAGGTGAGGAATTTATTCTCCTGCAGTTACCTGTTATCTAGCTCAGGTTATTTTTGTCTCTTCTGCGTCAATGGAGGACCATTTAACGGACCTTATAATGTTTCTATTATTCTCACGGACTTGGTTCATTATAGAAATTTTATCTGTTAAATTCTTCCTTTCAGAAAACGGTGCCCATCATTTTCTCTGTGCCGATGTTCTTTGTCTTTGGTGGCGTCTGTCCTGTTATGCAACTCCTTTAAGTAATGAAATATGCTTGTGTTGTAATTTAAGGAATTTTTTTCCATAATAGGGTCTTTCATAGACTTTTAGAACACCTGCAATTTTTCTTCGAGGTTTTTTATCCAGGTTACCTTGACATACAGTGCTTTGTCCCAATAATTAGGCTCACCTTATATAGAGGAATTAAACTCTGCTGTTCTTCTAAATTGGTTTAAACAAATTTATATGTTAAAATAGCCAAATAACAAAATGTGATGTTCTGTACTTTTGCCTCATATTCATTTTTTAATTATAAAAGATTTCTTGACTCCACATCAAACAACATTTTTTACTGTCACAATATTTATGAAGGGCACTGCGGATGATGAGCAGATGAAAATATACTGCATATAAGAAATGAGACGGGCACAGAAAAGGCCTGAGCTCAGTGTTGGGTTGTGTGGTTGTCATGACGCTGGACACTTTGAGGATCATTCATGTAGAACAGCTTCATGAAAAAAGAAGCTTGAGAGACAGAGAGAGAGAGAGGAAGAGAGAGAGAGGAACAGTGTGTAAATAAGTAGCTGTTGGTGTCAGTTTGAGATTGACTTCTCTTGTTGTCAAAGTCCAAGAGACTCACACAGGGCTGGTCTCTGCTCTTGCTCTGACACTTCAGTGAGAGAGGAAATAGCCAGAGGCAATCACCAAAACAATGCCCGTCCACTTCCTGTGTACTGCTCTGCAGATGCTGTCTTTAAAACTTTAACCTGCCTGTTCTATAGCTGTGGAAAACTGTGAGATATTGGAAACGAGATCTGTTCCTCTTTTGAGCTAGTCAGAAATTTATCTCAGGTGTTGATAAATAATATGACAGTTTCGTTTGAAAGACATTTGTTAGACCTTTTTCCTCTTTTTTTCATCTGTGCATTGTTTGTTTGAGTAGTCTGGCATGTTGACTTAAACTGTGGTGTGATGTTTTATCTGTTTGGCCAATCAGTGGCAAGCAGGATAATGAATTAATGAAACCTGTCTGAAACCAGTTATTTTGGCAGTTCCGTCTGGTGTCGCTAATGGCACAGAAATTGCACCTCACCTTCTACACCAGGAGTACTTTCTTTTGCACTTTTCAGGTAGTAAATAAGAACTTTGAGCCCCTTCAGGATTTTTGTAGCTACTTTAATCTGTGAGTGATGCTGAGAGACCCAATGGAGGGTCAGTTTTAGACAGATAATACAGATACCCACATCATTGGGGAGCCAAGGCCCCCTTCACTTGAGAGCAAGATGAAGCGGCTTTATAGAGCTGAAGTTCCTTTCCTGTCGAGATAGTCTAATAGAATTGCCTCATGATTATTTCCGTTTCTTAGGATATGTTATCTTTCTTTTGCACAGTTGAGATTGTTCTGGTAAAGCCTTTGTTCCATCAGAGAGCCACATGTGGGTTTAATTTAGTTCCTGGGTCGGATCAGATGTGCAGAAGATGACAGAACTTGTGGAGGTCTTGCTAAAGCTCTTTGAGGTTCAGACTCCTTGAAACCATCAGAAGCGCCTGACCTTGAGTTTGAATGCTCAAACCTGCTGCTGCTGGACTGGAAGACATCAGCTGGTGATTCATTTCCTCTAGATGCTGTCCTTCAGTCATAGTGCTCTAGAACTAGCTTAACTAAACAAATGGGTAAGTTCTGAGGTCCAGATAATTTTCTTATAAAGGTACATTGTGGATCCACCAGCGGTCCGAATGCAATAATTGAACAAACGTTTTATGGCTCTGCACCTTCCACAAAAAATATAACTATATACAAATATACAAATATATTAAGACCACAATTGCCTACTCTGCCTTTAAATTCAAGCCCTGGTATTTTGTTGAAGTTTGTTAGCTTTTCTGCATACACTATTATAAAGATGCTACTGACACTAATCGCATTGCATTGTGTAACATTTTAAAATCATAAACTACTTTATAATAAACTATACACCCAATCTTTCAGGCTCGGGGGACAAGGTTGGGTGGGCGCCTCTTCACTGATTCTGATTCTTATGGGTCCCGTTCTGAGACTTAAACTCTGGTCGCCGTATCTAAGTTGGTTTTTGTTTGTGCAGGATATAGATGAAAGCTATTGTGTGTTTCACAATGCTAATCACACAGATTCCTGTTCATTGCCTATCAGCAGATAGGTTGAGGAGGTGCTGGAATCTGTCTGGAGCAGCTTTGGAAGTAGCTGATGCTTTGAGAGAGGGAGAGATAGATGAAGTGAGAGATATCGCCTGGAATGCGACGGGCTGCTCTAATTGCTTGCATGTGCTGCACATTTGAATCTCTTAAAGAGATCGACTTTACTGTCCTGTAACTGGAACAACATGCAGCATGGAGGAACTCAAGAGCAGGCAGATAGTTTTTAGTACATTTAGATGTTATTAAACAACAAGTTATACTTGTACTTTTCTAGGTGGATTAACTATTCAAATTAACTATTATAATACTAACTTATTATTCTGCATGATTATGCATTACTAATGTAATTCCTGTGTGTGGTTTTGCTCTGGTATTTCTGCAAGGCTAAGTTAGTAAATGGTTCTATCACGCTAGAACTCTGGACTAGAACTCTAAAAACAGAGGGATGTTCTAAACATCTTGGTGTTACACAGTGTAGTCCACATGTTTCTAGCAACCAATCTGAGTATGTTTGGGTTAATGTTTGGGTTAACATTTGGGTTAACATTTGGGTTAACATGTTTGGGTTAACATGTTTGGGTTAACATGTTTGGGTTAAGGCACAAATATTTGAGTTTATTGGTTTGTAACCATCAAAGTAACGTTACGGCATAATAATGGTTCTTTTCTGTGTTTTATGTTCTTTGACTCTCACAAGCTGAAATCAATAACAAAGTCTATCACAGATGCTAGTTTTGAAACAGAAAACCAGTGTAAACTCAGTTTTTGTTTACTTCCATTGAAGAGTTTATTTTCAACTTTGTTTGATATAGAAGCCCATTGGTTTTCTCTATTGAATTCTGCTCATGTTGAGAGTCTCTTCTCAATGTTTGAATGCACTCACAGCAGGTCTAAGAGCTCAGTTCGATGGGGATCAGACCGCCTGCATGCCTCCTGAGGGAACTTGTTGGCTCTTTTCATGGCTGATCTCAGAGCTGAGGAGGGCTGTGGTGTCTGTTGTGAGTTCAGTTTCAGACACCTCACTTTCTCCAGTCTGATCTGAGAACAGCTCTCAGACACTCTGTGTAGTTCACAGCTCGCTCTGCGTTTAAACCTGGTTTAATTTTTCTCAAAATATAAGAATGAGGAAGTAACCAACAAAGCAAAGAAATTAAAGCTGTGATTTTGCCTCTGCCTCCATCTATAACGAGGCTGCACCATCCACAATAGCCAATATTATTATAAATTTACTGTTGCAAATGGGGGAAAGGTACGGAGGTCATGTTGAAGACTGATCTGTCATGTACTTGCTCAGATAATAACAGATTAATTTAGGTTAATTTTTAACCAAAAAGTAACAGATTGCGTGTTTAACCTAAATAATTTATTTTTCAAAATGCAGTTTGTAACACTGTCCAACACTGTTTTTTGGCCTCCCTTGAACTTATGTTGTCATTGATATTGTTTTATAGCTGTGACCCAGCCCTATTACTAATAATTATAGTTTTAACAGCCATAGTGCACACACCCAATGTGTTTATATTCAGTCACCTGCGTAGTGTAAACAAGCAAGCTGCACAACAGCTAGTGTAAAGTTTAAGTTTACTGTGTAAAGTTTGAACGCATTTGATCGTGCAGCAACTCTGAGAAAGAACGTGTTAGATGCATTAAACCTAACTGTTATCATGATGAGTGACACGAGAAACCCATGTTTAGTCATATATCTTCAATTAGATGCGGAATGTTGGGAATGCAACGGCTTGTTTTCCGGAATAACAAGATAGCGGAGCAGAGCTGCTCTGAGCAAATATTGAAGAATTCTTTCCATGCCGGCCCACGTGAGAGTGGCTGAACTGTGGGAAAAATCCCAGAATTTTGCCAGGACAAAAATATTGTACTTAAGAAGATATTTTGATTGTTTGTTATTATAAATACACTCTGTAAGTGTTCTTCTGATCAGCTGTGTAGAAACCTTCTGCTTCATTAGAAACATCTCTCATATCTTCACAGTGTCATCGTGAAAGGATTCCTGGAGTCACGCCATGTTCAAGGCCGTGCTGAAGAAGAACAGAGACAGCGGGAAAAACTGCAGGAAGGATGCAGGTACGAACACAACAGATGCTGAGAGCTTGTGTGTGTGTTACAGCATTCCACGCTCATGGAAAACCTGGAAATATCAGTGAATTTTAAAACTGTGATTTACAGGTCAGAAAAGTAATGGAAATTAATGGCATATCATGTCTCAATTGGAATACCTCATGTAACAAAAGCAAACTGGATTGCAAACAATGTCACTATGACTTTTCCACAAGTCTTTGTAGCTGGACAGTCTTGTTTAGTTAGAAGTTGTAATCTTTATTGAATGTAATCGTGTGACTGGAAAAGTCAGCAAAAGTTACTGGAAGTTGATCAGGTTTTGTCTGTTTAGACCCTGATGTCATTCACTAATTTTCCAGCAGGTGGGTTGATTCATAAAACATGGGAAGACTTTTAAATGAAGGATTTTATAAACAGGTTTGTTTTGATGATGTTATTCTGTGGTTATACATTAGAGATCCGTCAGCATAAACCCGATTCGAGCGTCTGATTCATTGCGAATTTATGATGTGGTTTCTGGTTTGTGTCGCTACTGTCAGTCCTGCAAATTGTCTGCTTTGTGTGAGCAGCACTATTAGTATGATATACAGAGCTGTTGCCCATGTGGAATGATGTCATTGGATTCAAACAGGCTTCTGTGAGGTCATACTTATCAGTCATAGCGTATCGACACCTGTGAAATTACTTAACTGATACAACACGTATAACATGTGCTCACAGTCATGTGAGGTCATTGGTTCTGTTTTCTGTCTAGGGCTGCTGTTGATTTTATATGTGGTTACCGGAAAAAAATGGTTTATGTAATAAATAACCATGTGTAATACCTATTTTTGGATAATCCAGCGAATTAAATCCTTAACCACAATTGAGTATTTTGTCTGTTTAAGATTTGATCAAGACAAAACTGTTGTACACAAACTGCCAGAAAACAAAACAAAACTCACTGTAAGTAGTTGTTTAGTTCATTTTGTTTGCACTACAGTTTTAATGTTTTTAATGGAGTCAGATCTGATGTAGAATGGTAAGAGTGGTGTGTACAGAACAGGATTAAGCACTCAGAACAGGAGTGAAAACCATATCTAGCTGCAGTGTGAACAAAGCTTTTAGATGTTTAATTGCTGTTCTCAGGAGACACCACTTAAATGTGTGTGATAAATATAGAGGGCAGGTTGCCCTTGAGGTGTGTGTGTGTGTGTGTGTGTAGTCATGCATCACCATCTGTACTTTGTCAAATAGTAACATAATTGGCAATCAATCACAGAGCCCTTGGAGCATCATAAAAGGGGGTTACCATGGAAACAGCCCTTGGTGTTTTGCTGATATGTTGTTTCCAGTTGTAGGAACATGTTCAAAATGCATGAATCACTGTTTTCACATCATTGTCTGTCTCTCTTTGTAGTGTAGCCCTGTAAAAACATTTCCTGTATCTTTTGACAGATTGTGATATACCTTCATCATCATTCTTGAGGCTGTGGAGGTCACTGTAATATTAATGATTGATTATTGAGTTGTTTTTATTTTATTTTGCATGGTAAACTGTTCTGTTTTACTCATTTATGACTTACGACTTACTGCGCGTTCAAGGTAAACATTTAATCAGTATGTCTGGAATCAAACCCGCAACCTTTTGCGCTGCTAACGCAATGCTCTACCAGTTGAGCTACAGGAGCACGCTTGAGCTACAGGTTTCATTTCCTGTTGTCCTCATTGTGAAGTCACTGGTCTTTGTATCCCTTTCTCTCACTGTTCTGCTCTTCTCTGTTAGCTCTCTTCATCCCTGCTGTTGCTTTGAATTTGGAATGACATGTTTTCTCAGCTCTTGATGTGGTGGAGGCCGGAATGTCTTTGCTGACATGCCATTTAATGTCCGGGTGGGGAATTAGTGGCATATTTATGTCCAGACTGGCTGAGACATGTGCACTACAAACTCATGATGAATAGCAGCACATGGAGTCTGAACAGATGTGCATCTTTGAATTCAAGGGCTGTTTGTTCACTTTACTGAATATCATGTTACTGAAAAGCTTTTCAGCTCAGATTTGGTCTTGGGTTACCAGTGTTCTCAAACTGTCTTCGATTGTTGAACAGTACAGATACACCACAGCTGGTGTAAGCGAGGTTTGAGCCAGTTGAGTCAGGGGTAATACACACAGGGTCTGTTTACAGGTATTATCATTGTTTTACACTCTCCCTCTCTCTCTCTCTCTCTTTGAGGGAAGGCTTGTTAAACCAGCTGTCCTTATGAGAAACACAATTTCATCAGTATGTGTGTACAGCAGAAATCCAAAATACAACAGATGGTCTTTGAAGAGTTCCTGAAACCTTATGCAGAAGTTTGTGTCTTTATTTAACAGACAGATCTGATGTCATAGTTCTCATGTGGTGTTCTGTGTGTGATATCCAATGTAGATGTTTTACTGTACGATAGTTGCATTTCATTATTTCCAGTGTGGCGACCTGGACTTTAGTCCTCAACCATTTGCCAATCTGTGGAAACCATTATTCTGTTCCAATACTTAGTGGGCTACCTTCAATGAATTTTATAGGCATTTTAAGCAGTCAAACCACATAAAGACGTACGTAACTATACACTATGTATTTTCTGGCCTAGGGTGAATTCATGTCCAAATATTGGATAAAATAGTCTTTCTATTTGAAAAGGTTAATCAATACTGCTCTCCCCACTGCGCATTCTGCGATTGTCTTCTTCTTGGCCAAAGTTAGGTATCTTAAATGGTAGTGTAATATTAGTATTAATTTAAAGTTCTGTTTGAAGGCAGCTCATCAGGTTTAGAAGAAGTCCTTTAGATGAATGGGGCTCTTATATAAAATTGACAGCGTTTCAGTAATGCTGAATTAGTATTGGCTACTTTGTCTTTAAATGTTACAGGTCAGTGGTGATTTGTAACAGTAATGAGTGAATGAGAAAGTCTTGATCATATTTTAACTATACGGTAGAGCAGTTCATGTTGGTGGTTTGGCCCAGAGAAGCTCCAGGGAGTTTGAAAGCGATCATGGAAACTCTTCCCTGTTGCCAATGACCACAGTCATAAGTCCACACAATCACCAATCTCTAATTCAGACAGTCCTGCTTTTCTCTCCTTGCGTTCTAAAAACCAGTGAGCTGCTTACGTAGACAGTATTTTAAGCCATAAAAGTGCCGTTATAAAAGGTAACCAAAAAAAAGATTTGTTATATTTTGTCATTATAAACTCAAACTTTATTTTTTGACTAGCTGGGATGATTGTCTTTGTATGTATGTGATATTGTCTTTTAATCCTCACCACATCTAAAGGTTTTCCACACGTGTTATATCTGTGTGGTTTCATCCTGTTTGTAAAGTATTCCAGTGGTGACTGTGAGTTTTAAAGGTGTCTAAAGTCTTTGATCAGCTCACTGGCTTGTAAAGGTCAAATTTCCAGATGCCTTCCTTGTTGCTAATGAGTCCGAGGGACTTGATTATCATGACTTTAAATTAAATTACCTCGACGATCAATTAGGACACCACCATTATTTCTTGTATTTAGAGTTTTGATTAAACCGCTTAAGCTAAGTATTAAACTTTGGCATGTAACTGATCTTGCACCATCTGAATGATTATTTAAAATTGTGTAGCTTGTTGAGGCAACACCATTGACTTGGGTATGTCAGCACCCTTTAACTGCTGCATAGCAACACCCTGACAACCAGCCACGATACTCTGTCATCCTGAAAATGTAATAGTTGCTCTTTGAAGAATAGATGTTTTCTCCTTGTGCTTGAGAACATCCACTTAAGTTTAATGTGGTCCTGATAGCTGCACAGATGTGCTTCAGTTATTGTGGTGCACCGTGGGAAGGGTCAATTTTATGAGCCCACTATGGAAGCACTTTTTTAGGTCTGTTCACCTGCCGTACCTCATAATCTCCAGGTTTACATTTAATCCACAGCTATCAGATCAGTGTCAAAATGTGGTTTATTCTGCGACTATGACTCTGTTATTCTTTACTTGTGTTCTGGCCTGAGGCTTCAACAGCAGT
>JAZGTK010017407.1:0-12288 GCA_036877625.1 Ambastaia sidthimunki
TTAGGATTATATTATTTACTGTAATTACATTACACCATAAATGATTTAACACAAAACAATATACAAAATATCCTAATGGTTCACCTGAAAACACTCTCATATATCTCACCTATCCATAAGTACCTCATATGTACATATGAACATTTCATAGTCAATATTATGACATATATGATATACATCATTTAACATGCAATATAATAGGAAAGTATATTTGGCTATATTATTTTAAGGCCATTATTTTAAGGCTATATTATGTTGTCCAGTTTATTACAAACGTTAATGCTTAAAACAAGGACACAAGCTTAATTAGACAATTTAATAAAATGAAAGAGAACGCAAGTATTGGAACACACTGACAAATTAATGAACTATTTATTCATTAGTTCTTATGTAGCGTTTACTAGTCCATTTAATTTATTACTTCAGTAAAGTATCACTTATTTGATGTATTCAGTGTAGCATCACTCTTTGGCAATGAATTATGGGTAATATCAGCTGTTAATGGACCTGCACTTTGAATTTTCATTTAAACATACTATGATTTGGGACACACTAATTCTAATTTCAAATACTACTTAGGGTGGATAGTATGCGAATTGGGACGCAGGGTGTGTAATTGTGGCCTTAGCAAAACATGTATTGCTTGAGTTTACTGACCCCTTCTGGAGCTGATGACCAGCAGAAAAGCTTTAGTGTCAGTTCAGAGCGTACAGATAACTTTCAGATGTGCATTAAGAATAAATGAGCTTATGATGAGGAACAGAGAGAAACACATCAGGAGAGCTTTAAATGCGGCAGGGCTCGCTGTCATCTTTCAACGCGCGTTTAATAAGTGCTGACGCGCTTCTGTTCGGCCGTGAATTATTCATGTCTGCATTGTTAATAAATAACAGCAGAAGTCTCTGAGCATCCCGCCCGATCAATTACACATGAAGAGGGCGAGTCTGAGCAACGGGGGGTCGATCATTATTAACATCAGCAACACTTTCTTCATCATCTTCATCTTCATTATATCGTCCTGCCGTCAGAAACCGTCACAGCGCGACGCTCGACTTCAAACAGCCTGACGCGACGCGACGCTGCTCTTTACACGCAGTTCTGCAATATTACTGTAAAATTTTTTATAAAATCTCTTATTTCTGCTTTCAGTCACAGCAGTTTGAAAAGTTGCACTTTATTTTCTACTTCGTGTTAATTTATTTTCTGTTGTGAATCACTGAGGCGAATCGCTCGTGACTGATACTACAAATCGCGCGGATGTAAGATATTACATTATATGATACACACTAGCTATACTATAGCTTACTTTAAAATGTTAAATGATGTTTATGTTGAAATAAGACGCACTTACCTTTGTCTTGTCGCGTTTTATTTTATTTTATTATTTGCATTAGTTTTGACGGCGCTAAATTTGACGTCACGCACAGCGCTATTGGCTGCCGGACGTCACGTGACATGCGAGAGTCACAATTTGTCGCTAATGTTTCTTTCAAACTTAATAGCGAGACGTACTTTTATTTTTAAAAAAGTATTTATTTTTAAGTTATATTAAGTGATTAAGTTATATTAACTACATAAGTGGTGAAAACAATAGCAAATCTGAAATGTCTTAATCACAACGATGGAGAAGCTGTTTGTATAATACCTGAGATTTAAACCAATTGTCCATCTGGTTAAAATCGATGATGAATAATAATGAGAAATTTGACTTGTTGGATTTTTTTAGCAAGACAACATCAAATTACACCAGCAAGTTTCATACCATCTCTTTTTTGTTAAAGCAGTTTGTTAAAGTTTCTTGCACACCAGGCATGTATTTTTTGATAAATCAAGACATACAACATCCACCAGAGGGCAGTGAGGTGAAACCATCATGTTGTTTAGGAGTGAGGACGATGTTCTACCTTCAAAAAGCTGATATTCAAAAGTAAAATTTTATGTGTAACATTTGACTACATTTAAGCATGCATCCTGTTATGTAAAGATGCTAATGAACTACATTTATATGAATTCATATTTAATATTAACATATAGGAAGACTTGATCAGAAAAAGAAGAAAAACATGATATCTGACAATCTTACAAGAAAACTGTTATTCTGTAGAGCTGTAGGAATGTCTTACTAATGCACTTTAATTATAATTACAACAATCTGACAGCATACGAGCAATAATCTTTCATAATTTATGTACACAGTAATACATCAATTCATTGTAACATGCTGTATTATATTTCTAATGTTCATCTCCAAATGTCTCTGTTTTTGCCGTATCTTCATTCTAATGTTTTATCACTCCAAGCTAAAGACTTTCTCTTAGCAAGCTCCATCCAGGAGGGCTCAGCTCCATCTGATCGAGGCTGCAGTTGATGAGAGACTTCTGATGGTGAAGATGCTGATGAAGGCTCAGATGTAACAGTAGGTACTAGTGCGCACGCACACACAAACACACACACAATAACAATTATAACCATCAGTTTGAAAACTTTGAAGAGCTGCCAAAAACAGATTAACATCAATGATGGTCAAAGCAGTTGTTTACCTTCTGCACTGGTGGTGGTGATGGACTCTTGTCTAGTGCTCACATCTTTGCTAGGTACTGTTGCTTTCTTCGTTGTGTCAGTTTCTAGTGTATTGTTTCTAACTGCAGCAGTGCCTTTATCCTACAAAACAAAGCCACAGAAAGACAAATGTCTGAATGATCTTTAGGTGGTAGGTGATCGTTTTGTTTAAATGCCATTAAATGCTACAATAAATAGATTTCTAATGTTAATGTGATATGTAATTAAACAATTTAGCACAAAATGAAAAGATTAAAATATATTGTGAACATATTGTGTAACAGAGTCTGTGCTCACTTGCCTTACTGTCTGCTAGTCTTCCTCCACCTGCTGACTGGCTAAATGGATTCTCAAATCTCCAACCAGGTGATACCGGCTTCTCTATGTTTCCATTTGGGTTCATTTTTGAGGGAGATCTCTGTGTTGTTAACTGTCTTTGTCTGTCTGACTGTTGATTGGTCGTCTGCATTGCCATGTTCAGTGTGTGCTGTGTTTTCATTGGAAGAAGTGTGCTGGTTATTGGCTGTGTTTTGGGCTGTGTGGTTGGTTTTGCGGGCTGCAGGGGAGGTACTGCTGGGGGTGGTGGATGGACTTGTGGTGACTGATTTGTGGATAATTTGCTCAAGAGAGGCTGGTAAGCTCTGGACTTCTCCCTGGCTAGACTCATCCAGCCTGGTTCAGATCCAGCATCTTTGCTTGTTGCTGTAGTGTCTTGAGTAGATGGCTTTCCATCTGTAAAATAATAAACCACACTTCATTAACATTGACTACCTGTCAGACATATGTGTGTTTTATATGTGTGTGTACACATTAAGATGTGGGATTCCACAAGCTTCTCTTTGTACAGACAACATATATGTACATGCCATGTTCTCTGTGGTCCTGTTACACCACTTGAAAAAATGATAAAGGCTTACAATATATTCTGAGAGTTTAACAGAAAGAAGACAGTCATACTTACTGTCTGTGGCTCCACACTGGGAGTCCAGATTCTGCAAATCTTGTTTTTTGGGAACACTGGCTTTACTTTTGGAATTGCCATCACACATATTTCTGGGGGTCTCTGCTTTCCAAGCATGCTCTTCTGAGACAGACTGCATTTGATTAGACTCTAAACTGTACCGCTTGGTTTCATCCTTAATCCTGGAAACATCAGATCGATATTTCAGAGACAGGGAGGTTGTACGAAGCTGCACTCCAAAAGCATTCCTCCTGTCCTCAAGTTTCTCATCTTTCTCTGTTTCCACAGGTTCTACAAACGTCTCAGTCTTCTTAAGATGGTTTCCTGTTGTTGGTTTGGACGTAATAGGAGATATGACTTCTCTATGAGAACTGCTCTTCACCTCTTGCGTTTGATGACTGAGGTTATTCTGCAACTCAGAGGGTTTTATCTCTCTTGCTTCTTCTTTTTGTTGCTCTGCATTAAGTTTGTTTTGAGTCTTGATTCCTAGAGCCCCTTTCAAATTTCCCTCATTTTGCTTTACCACAGTTTCACTGGGCGTTTTGGAGCGATACTTTGCAGACGCAATGGAAAATTGGAATGACGCAGAGTTAAGCGTCTGTGATTTGGTATCACCATTGTTTCCAGAAAGGCATCCAGCTGCTTCTTTACAGGCTGCTGTAGGAGATAACTCAGGTGTAGAAGGCTCCAGTCCAGCCTCCCAAATCTTTGTTGAGGCTTCTGTGGCTGTGGAAAAGGGAGGGCTCCTTATTTCCATTTTAGGCTTTTTGATGTAAGGCACAGGATGTAATCTAAATGATGCTTCTGGATGAAGCCCACCTGTCTCCCACCTTAGGTTCTCACTTGAGCCCCGAAATCCTTTATTTTCAGAAATCTGGATCTTTTTGGTATCTGGATACCTCAGGATGGGTGAATGGGACCTGAATGGTTCTGTTTCCCTTGATGTTGGTGTGGATTCCAGGAGTCTTAAAGGTGATGTTCTGTCTGAGGGCAACCCAGTGGATATGGGCCGCAAATAGAGAGGATTGGGTGAGACCCTTTCCTCAGGTTCATTGGACTCTTCAGATTTTTGGAATTCAACATCTGTAGATAATAAATTAATTTTAGTGGGTGTCTCCTCCTGGCTCTGCTTGGTCAATGCTGGGGTGGTGACTTTAGGTTCTGGAGAAGTAGGTTTCTCTCTTAGCTTTAAAATGGGAGAGGAGTACAAGCGATGACGCATGGTCTCTGTGGTCGTTATGGTTTCATCATCATCATCATCCTCTTCAGACAGAATGTTGTCCAAATCATTAAAGCTTTCTGAGCGATGTCTGGGAGAGAGAGATACCTGCAGAGTGACAGACCAAACTGCTTCAACATTCTTTGATTAAAAAAAGTTAACTACTTTACTTACATAATGGTCACAAGTTTTTTTAAGTACAACGTTTAGAATTATTACAGAAAAGTAAATAAAATGTTAATTCAGATGGAAAGTAAGTTGTCAGAGTAGCTCTTTTATGTGTCAAAAATGCTGTAGAAAGTCAGTTGTGTGTAGACAGCACCATTGATTACAATGAGAAAAGCAGGTTTGATGTGTCTGGTGTAGACACAGTCTACTGAAACATGTCAAACATTTTTATGAGGTTAACTTCATTTAAAGCATGTGAGGTGATATTCCTTTTATTGCTCTCACAGTCCTACCATTGGCGCTCTTTTGCCCCTTGTGCTGACTCGCTGGTTCCTCGGTTTTACTGACATGCGATGACGGGCAGCTGAGTTATCCAGCCTGGGTGTGCAATGCACAGGGCTACTAAAGTCAATGCTGGTAGAGGGTGTGGTCAAGGCTGAGGTGGGACAGATGATTGGCTGAGGGGGCAGCTTAGAAACTGGGGATAGAGATCTTGACGATGGCTGGACAGGATCACCCTGAATTAGACACAATTTGCTAGTCATATAACTCTGTTGAGACATCTGTTCTAAGTGTGTTCTTGGGTTACAGGGTTGATTGCGTACAAAAAAATTACCTGTTCTTCTTCTTCACTTCCTGTTCCTGCTAAACTCAGAGAGCTCAGATGTTTCTGAGAGTCTGGATACTGTAAAAGAAATGGCTTCCGTAAAGAGAAACATTTCCATTTATATACAGTGCAAAGCAAATGCAAAGTCAATATCTACTGCTATGTTGTAGGTGGCTGTGTTTTGCGTTAAGTGTAACCTACAGTTTTATTTGTACTGTTCTTCACCTTGTAAACTGCTCCATGTGTCACTTGCTCATGGAAGGACATCTCAGGTGGGCTGCAGGGTAAACCATCGTCCTCTGAAGTGGTTCCTGAGTCTTCTGTGCGTCTACCAGGGATCAGCATTGGAGGAGGTCCTAGACGTAAGTTCTGCTGTTGTAACTTCAACTACCAAAACACAGTAGAGACATTAACTTGCAAGAACAAATCAACTAAAAGTTCAATGATACTGCTACCTAAAAATAAATGAGTTATTGAGATAAAATCTCCAAAAGTTTCCTTAATTCATAAATTGGACTTGCCAAATTGTTACATTACTGTAAAGAACATTTTCTCACTTGTAGGGCCTTTATTTTGTCATGAACGTTCTCTTGTGAAAGAACTCTTGTTGGTTCTGTGGACTGGGCCTGATCAGTAAAGAAGATGCTGTCGTGGGACAGGGCCCTGGAGCTTAAACACTGAGGGAACCTGTGGATCAAATTCAACAGGTTTTTGTTAAGCAGACATTTGAATCTGATTCATGGATTCAGAAGTCATAACTTTTTTCTTTTTCTCTTATTTGGTTCCCTTCCAGTATTGTATTTCCACTGAAACAATGCAGTACAATATCAAATAAAACAACATTTTGTACAAAGCACTGCAGCTGTTCTTAGAAAAAACATCTGAAGATGAAACATGCCAACATTTCAACCTGGCGTCACTCCTAAAAATGTTTGTACATATGTGTCTGTGTGAACAGAACTGGATGGGATAAAAAGGGGTTTAACGATATTTACACTCCTAAGATAAAGTCATCTTTGTATTTTTTTGTAACTGTCAGTCACAGTTATTTTGTGTTACAGATTGAAATGGGAGGTCAGTCACTCACAAACACTCGTCCTCAGAATCTTCCCTCGCACCTGCTGGTGCTGTGATGTCACTGGCAGACTGACTTTGTTTCATCAGACCTTCACTTTCCTTTTTCTTCAGTTTCCCAAAAAGACGAGTTTTCAGCTGCTTAAAACGTGACTTCTTCCTTCCTGTGGGAAAACCAAAATTCAGGATTTTAACTCAGAAATACAGATTCATGATGTTATTCTTGTTGGTTTTAATTTAACACACATATATAACATATATAACAATATATACAGGTATTTAAAGTATATATTGATGATTCTTTACAAAACAAAACAGATTCTAAAATCTGATTGGATGAATCGTATTTGAATTGCTAAGTAGCCCTTGATACATTGCTTGGCAACAGTAAACAGTCCACAGTGAGGCTAATAAACTATTACTTTACTGTTGCTACCGTTTTTGTGCAAGCCATAAGCCACTGTAGTGTTACTGAGTACAGTCTGCAGGGTTTTATATCTTAACCATGCAAAGATCTGCTCACACAGCTTCTTCTGCTGTATTTGTCTGAGTGCAGAAGTTTTTGTGAATGCTAGAAGAGAAATGTATGAATTTATTTCAATAAAAAAACAGAAACTAACCTGTCAGTTCCTCTCCATTTCTGTCCATTTCTCCAAGATTGGAGTCCATTTCTTTATCTGCTGAACTTCAAAAGACACAATATCACAAATCTCTGATATGGAACGACTGTAAGCTGAAGAAATGCAGTTGACAATCAGACAACATCTAAGAAGGCATTTAACTGTGTGAGAATGACTGCATGACTAATGTTTTTAACTGTACGAAGCAGCTGACTGACACATTCTGTTGGGTTTTAATGCATCATTTCCTGTGTTCAAAGGTGAGAAAACCCTGTTCTGATCTTTGTTAGTTTCTTCTGCAGTGTCCATATAAGGAAAGATCTGCTATCAGTTTAAAGGTCTTTATGAGAAAACAATGTTGCATTTTTCAGCATAACTCTACAGTAATTTGCCCCTCTCGCATGCTTTAATTATATTACTGGCATCAGACACTGTCAGGTGTATGACTGTTACGTACTGTACACAACTGTATTACTGTACTTACACGATTCGTGACGTAAACGAAAAGGGAAAGACAACTTAATAAACACAGGCGTATCTCTCTTTGCTTTACATGGCCACGCATAACATATGCTTTCATCCTGTTGGACTCGCCTTACCAGCAAACCGCAGATTGTACAAACGTCTCCTGAGTCTTTTTATTGGCTTTGTATTGTGGTTTATCAGTGACCTCGCGTAGCACAAACTCAGTGACATCTGAGGGGCAGAATAGTTTACTTTGCCCTCAGCAGAGGCATCGGTTGCCTAGTGACGCACAAGTGTGATGCAAAGTTGCAGGCAATAGAGAAAACCACACAGACTGGAAAACAAGCCCATGTTCAGGCTCCTAGAATTAATTCATCACACACTCCCTGCAGTGTTTGTGGAAGAGCTGAACACCAGCAGCTGTAGGACATCCTGGTGTTCCAGTCTCACAGCAGTTCAATGAATCGTACTTAAGATTTGTAAAGAAAAATGTGAGCTATCTTAGTATGTTACTGCTTGCTGGCCCATTTACATATTTATCAGATGTTTTGATCCAAAGGCACTTATATTGCACTCAGATATTGTACTACAATTTTCCTCAGGGTAAGTAATTGCAAATCTCTTCCACAATCTGCACAATAAAACTTAAATACGCTAGAAATTAATTCTTAGATTTAAGGGTTGCAGCAAAGTGATGCTTGTCTCGGCAAACACAAGTAATAAAAAACAACCAGCAGTCAGATGTCATTTGTCATGGCTGTAACATTATACAGGGCTACAGGGAAATTAAAGAACAAGCTTTGGGGGGTGTGTGTGCGTGTGTCTGTTCTATTAAAAAAGTGGGCTATCAAATCCAACAATGTTTTATGTACTCGGCTCTGCGGGACATAAGCATTAGCACACATACACACCCAATACTATTGTCCTCACTGTGTAACCAAACAATCAAATGACAGAAATACCAATAAGCCTGTTTTCCATTCGCTCTGCTGTAGTCGTGATGCCACATGTGACTCTGAGCATGCAGAGGATGAGTGGAAAGATTAGAATGAACACAATACGCTACAATGGGCTCTTGTTGAACCAAAAGATCAAAAATCAATAGGCGATTATGCAATCTTATGTTATGCAGAAGGTTAGAACATCAACGTTCAGCTTTTCAAGTCATCTTTCCTCAGGGAATATCTGTGCACAAATATCTACGAGCCTTATGTGATTAAATGGACAACACAAAACACTCCTAATAAAATATCATCTGTAAACACAAGTTAATCTTCTAATTATTAAAGAGAAAAATTCGACCTCACTCTTGTGTAGAAGGTTTTCTAACCAGCACATCCAAACTGCTGCACAATTTTCATTTTTAAGTGAACTGTCCCTTTAAGGAAATATATTCCTGTATTTAAAAGTTCTTCTTACCTGTGTGTTTCTTCGGCTCCACTGAGAGCTTCCTTTGTTTTCGTCTGTGATCGTTTAAATCAGTGACATCTGCAAATGAAGTTTAAGAGAGGATTATAGCACAACAGAAAGGCAGAGAGACACAGAAAATGTGTGTGTGAGAGAGAGACTGTGACTGAGCAAGTGTTTAACAGTAACAGAGAATAATGTTGTGCCAAACCTGAATGACTTTCTGTCCTCTGTTGAAGCCACAGAAGTCTGGCAGAAACTCAAAGGTGCTTTTAAAAGTGAATGTGGACTAACTATGACTATGTGAAGACTAACTATGTCAGGTGACGTTTCTTTCTATTAATCTATTTATAAAAAGTGTGATGAAAATAAAATGTTCTATAACCTAATTTTTAATTTGAAAAACAAAATGACAAGACTACCATTTTCCAGGCAGGGGGTTCAGAGTGGTTTAGAGTTTGAATAGGGTTGAATCTAGGCCATGGCTTTTTACCCAACCACAAATGTCTCTTAGAGACCAGAAGCTGTACAAACAGACACACACTACTTTTAACTTTAGCTTGCAATCTCAATATCCGACAGGTTGGCAAAACATTACTGAAATGTTCTTCTAATATAATGTATACATGACTGAGTATTGCTGTGGAAACAAGACAAAACTGGGCTTTTCTATGTCACGTCATCTCAGTCCAATCAGTCTTGTTTATAGGAGCATTCATCTGAGTTTACTGCCTTGACCCCTAGTTAACCAGCCCTGAACCCAGCAGAGATTCTCCTGAGGAGGACACAGTTAAACATTGACTAATACCTCTTAATCCATCTACTTAATGCATTCATGCATTCAACAGCATTGACTGTCTTTAGGATATTCATATTACATGTATGTACATATATATGTATGTATTGTAAGTCAGAGGTGTACGGAGTAAATAGAAATGGGGGGAGTATAATTCCTTGTGGAACGCCAGTTTTGTTCTCTGTGGTCTTGGATAAGATGTTCTGCCTAACAATACAGATTTTATCTTGCAGCAGATTGAGTGTTAAGGCACATTGTTTAATAGCAATATATCTTGTCATGTTAAGGCCTGTACTGACATTAAAAGCTGCTCGGTTAACTATACCAGGTGCATATAATGTATTTGCATATCTCAGTTGTCATTTCAACCGTGTTTTCTGAACATGCTTCTGCTGGAGGGACACCAGTTCAAATCTTCAAACTGAGCAGACCATCACTGTCTATCTTCAATCTCAACTGAGCTTCTGGTGACTGAGATCCTACTGTAAAATACTGTGTTTACCCACCGGTTACTCTCCCTCAAATTATGACAATAGGTCAGTTTGTGATGTGTGATATTCAACAAGTTTTACATTTAAATTTGTAGTCATGCATAGAAAATGAACTGATTTACAATGACCAGGAAACTCCAGCTTTGTAGGCTGCACAATTATAGCAGACGTACACCTGTGACTTCCACTGCAGGTAACACAAGACAATCCCCACAGACCTGTTCTAAAATAAGCTCTGAATCAACAACCTACAAATGTCAACAAGCCACGATGAAGCTTTCAGCCTGCTTATAAAGAACCTACAGATGCTAAATTAATCCTCTATGAGAAACACAAGCAGAGCACATTGTGTAGATGGCAACTGACCTTATGTAACCAAAAACCCTGAGATCTGAGGTTCAGAAATATCACCTCTCCAACTGTAACTCACCTGCTACGGCTTCATCCTTTCAGACGTCACCTTTTCTTCAGGTATAAATGCATCAATTCAAGCGCTGTGTTCGGCAGGTGAAATGCAATCTGTGCAGAGGGAAAAATAAATCAGGCTCGCACCTACATTCTCTGCTGCATTCACGCTAAACAGGCACACAAAATCCCTTGTCGATTAAAGCAAGTCTTCTTTCAGATTATGATAAAGCCACAACGTGAGATCTATAGATGAAGAAACCTCAGAAGAAGTTTTAGTTTTAATGTTGAGAAAATTAACTGGAGCATGTTACTGTTATTTTAAATACATCTAGCAGGGTACAAATCATAATATACAGCAGTATAGTTTAGAATAGTATAGAGTAGTAAAGGGCAGAATAAATAGTAATGTAGCAGTAATTGTTAAAGTATAGTTCAACAGAGTACCGTAATTCCAGAAGTGAATAACTTATAATTATATCTAGATCTGGGATTAATTATACATTTGAGATCTTTTAATTATAATTTTTAATTTGGAAGAAACTTAAAGATTTTTTAATGTATATCACAGATGTTTTGTATTTATCCATGTCAGCAGCTCGATCTTTGTTGTGGTCTGGTAAACTGCTCCACAGACAGGCCAGTAACCTGATTGAACATTAACTGTGTTTTGATGATACCTGATTCCTCCCTAACCCTGCTTTAAACTAACTGACCTTTGAAATGAAAGCACTTTAATGTGAGCTAGACATAATTCATATGAATTCTGTTAGCAATTATCACACAAAATGTTTTAATACAAGGAATAAAATCTCAGCCTAATCTCCTACCAAACAAACTCACATTTAGTTTTTGTTTAATCAGCAAACAGGGAAGAAAGTAATTTAGTTATATAAAAAAGAACATAAACAGACATGAGTAAAATGCCTTGTGTCATATGCCATGTTATTGAAATGGTACATCACAGGTAATGTACAGTATGTACAGTATGTCTTAGCATGATTTACCATCACATGCAAGTATTACATGCAATTAAACTGAACATGCTGTCTTCACAAATGACATCATGCAGTAATATACGCTTAAGTCTAATGAAAACATTATTCTGGACATTCAAAACGCTTTACAAATGTAAAACTTCTTGTATACATCAATATAACAAACATAGAGATTTGTAACATCTCTGATAGTTTCATTAACGATCTGTTTTATGTTCTTCGCATTATTTTTTGTCCAAACCAAGACGAGTATAAATCAACCACAACACGACATTTGTCTTTAAAAGTTCAACAATTTAATTTACAACGCGTGATATCCACCAAATATCAAAATATAAACTGCTAGTTTACAGAAATCACTGCGGCTCATGGTTGGAAATAAGACATTGCCTCAATGTAAAACCAAAGCAAAAGTAATGAGAGCAGCATTAGAATGAGTGTCTTACCTCTGCAGAATAAAGACGCTGAATTCACATCAATAATATTCACGCAGCTCAAACAAGTGCTCAGGTTGACGG
>JAZGTK010017408.1:0-12287 GCA_036877625.1 Ambastaia sidthimunki
GCGCTGTGATCATCAGAGGCCGCAACAAAGGGAAGATGAAGGTAAATTGAGCGCAGCCACTCCAGCGTACAGCTGATAGCAGCTCAACAATGGAAGCAGATGAGTGTCTCTTTAAAGGGGCCCAGTCACACCAAGGCCACATCTTATCAGCTGATACATCTGTAGTGAAACTGATGTTCATTTACTCACTCTCTGTGTCTGAGAATTTGAGAGATAACAGCACATCATATCGTATGTTACATACAATACAGTCAACTGGTAGGATGTTGTTTAAAGGGCCAACTTATGCTAATATTATGCTAATTTTTTGCTTGTCAAAGGCGAGTGAATTAAAAGAATTGGCTGAATACAGGCTGAAGAATTTCTTACAGGCCTTGAAAGTGTGGTTTGCATTTATAAAAGACCACATTTTGCCTGTCCATAGCAAAGCATTACTGTTACAATCATCTAATAAATTCAGTCTTGTTAATTTTCATTGTCATTGATGGATGGAAGTGTCTCTTACTCAGAACTGATGGTCAAAAAGTGGAGCTGAGAGACATTTATTATTCCCTGATTCTGTTAAAGCCTCAATATCCCAGCTGCTGTTTTCTCCACAAATTGTGGATTTTCTAACCCCCTCGATTCCCTGATCTCACACCAAATGGCAGCATCCCACTCAGTCAATTATAGTTAAAACAGAAACTAAACCTGCAGAGATGAATTAATCTCTTCAGAGATGTTATGAAGATGTGATTACCAATTACAATCCCATGAGGGCAGAAATCTGAAGGTCCACTTGTGCTCACATTTGAGGGTACATGTAAGTGTATCGCGTATTCACTCATATAACTGTCAGCATGCCCCACACAGAGCGGTTTGCTGAGCCCAGCAGTTTGTTAGCGCCATCGCTAAAGGCTCTGACCATTAAAAGTAACGAGCTTTCCATCACCATGACAACCAAATAACTCCTCATCATAGCAGAGCGCACAATTGTCTTTACAAGAGCCTTTAATTTCAAACCATCCAGTAAAAATTCCCATTGGAAACCACCTTGGCATTTCATGCAGGAAACATGATGGTATGATTGCTGATGATAAATGAAAACTGTGCCAAGAGACTGTAAGAATATAATTAAAAAAAAAACATTGTGCCACACATACATGCTGAAATTACTGTATGTTTAATTCAGCTGCCGAGTCTCAAGAAATCACAAGAAACATGGCCTTTAGCAAATGCTCTCAACCCCTGTTGCCCTTCATTTTCTATTCCTAATAATTTAGCTAGTGGCTTCCACAAATCAATGTATTTGTGTAGAATGACACTGAACACCTTTGAGAGAATTCAGGACGCTAATGTTGTAAAAAGTGTCAGAATTAAACTAAGAATTTACATTTTACATAACACAATAATTCTTAGTTGACACTTTAAGACATTGACTTTTTTTGCATTGTGGCATTTTTCAAATTGTAACATGCAATTGTAGGCGTGTAACATTTAATTAGAATTAACGTAGAATTTGCATAATTCTCATAAAACGTGTAATGATGCAAAAAAACAAACTTTTTTAGGACTCTTTTCCAGACAAGCTTTGCAATCTCATAAAGAAAATAAGAAAAGGAGGAAAAGCGGAGAAGGTGCAGTGGGGTTTCAATGTCAACAACGGAATTCTCGTGAAAACGAACCCATTGTTTTCCAGCTCTAAACAATTTAACATCCAGAACTCTGAAGACTGTGGGTGCTCATCAGTTGCATACCGCAGCTGACAGAGAGGTATAAACAACGAAACCCATTCTGACATATTAAAACCGCGACCTCCATGCCGGATCTGTCCTTTGGAGTGTATTACTGTAATTTTAAGATAGTTAACATTATTGTTAACTTCAGGCGCTGACTAACATAGAAAAAGAATGTCAGAGGGGGCTAAAGTAAAAGTTTTTGGGAGCCAGCGAAAGAGAGCGACAGTTGTGCACTCGTTTAAAGGGGGTTAGAGGCCATGAGGGTATTTACATTTCTTATGAATGAGAGCCTGTGTTTCCATAAACTTCCTTCTGCAGCCACAGATACACTGACCACAGAACTGAGAGCACAAGCAGTTTAATGATCATGTTCTACTTGTTTTTTAGAGTATGTTGTTTCAATATGTGTATTTTTTGTACTGTTTATTATTTGTATTTTCTGTAAGATAAATTCGGAGAAATACATGTATACACACACGTGTATGTGTATACATATGTATACATATATATGTGTATATATATTAAATATATATTTATGAAAATAATTATTTTTGCAATATTGCCATTTTAATTACATTTATTTACTATATAAAAATTGTCATATTTGCATTTGCATTATTATTTTGCGGCCGTTTCTAACATCCCACCTCTCGTTCGCTGTAATTGGTCGATATGTTCAAATCGCGCAACTATTGGACAAGCTGGCTGTCAATCAAATCCTTCAACGAGAAGCGCGAAACGCTGACGCGCTTAAGCAAACGACACGAACTACATTCAATACAAAAATGAAAAATATGGCAGAACAGTTGCAGGAAAATGAGGTTTGTGGAAAGCAGGGTGTTAGAAGTAAAGCTAAATTTAACGTGTCAGTTGTCAAATAAAGTGATTTAGCAGCGACACACAAAACAAAGTAGATCGTCACATTACCTAACTCCAAGTTAGCATTTCTCAGGTAAAACAGGTGTTTTCTATAATTTCATAGCCATAACAATATGTAAATTATAGTTCGGTTATAATGATAAAGTTACATACCCTTGTTGTTTTAATATTGCACGTTGCCCCCATGACTTTCAATGACTGCTTGTAGCCTCTCGTAATAGTCCTTATATCTTGAGTGTTAAATCTGATTCAATGTCATTGAGACCCCAAATGGTGAGTTTTTTAAAGAACCGAGTCCAGGACAAACCAGGGACTCAAGCAGAACTGTCAAAAAAAGGCTACAAACAGTTACTGGTGAGGCAACGTGTATGATTTGTAGAGTTTTGTATAGGTTAATTTGTGTCACATTCATTATTGTGTCCTGTAGTATACAAATAACGTTGTGTTTCTGATTGTACTAATGTGAGGATAGATGGTAGTAGGACTTTTGATTCATCCCGAGTCCGACTCTTAAATTTGTTCACCGAAACGATTCACGATGTTTGGGGCTGTTATAGCGAGCAGCGCCCTCTGTTGGTGACACACAAACACTCTCGATGCAGAATGCGATTATGTTGCCACTTATCAATTCAAAATCCCTAATCAATTTATATTAAAATCTCAAGTTTAAAGATGAAAAAAAGACATAACCAAAAGTAGTTAATGTTCACTCATAAGTGTTTAAATTCATATTTAACAATTTAGATTATAGTGTCAGAAACTTTTAGCTTCCAACTCTGTCTTAATAAGTCCAGAGCAGTTTCATGTAATGCAGTTATTTAAGACCACTTTAAACTTTACAAACTTTAATGTAGACCATATAAGAATGCAAGCATTAAAGGCTGGAATGCTCTTGTTGGTGTATTTCTGGAAGAAGCTGCGTGATGTCTGGAGTGCTGTGATGTCTCACAGTCTTCATAGTCATGTGATAGGACGTTTATCCTAAGCTCTGACAGACCCAAATGAGCAACCTGTGCCCCCACCACATTGGCCTTCTTAAAGACGGTAATGTAGTAAACAAAAAATACAAGACATAACCCAAACTCCCAAAAAACCTTTTAACAAAAAAGTGTTTAATGTTCAATGTTTTGAAGCACATCACCCCCATCTAGTGGTCATGAGACAAAATGTTTTCTGAACATCCCATCAGTGCAACATGATACAGAAATACATCTTTCATCAACATAAATAACTGTATCTATGAAAGATTACATTTCATAATCTCCCTGAGACACACAGTAGCGTAGCAGGAAGCATCCAAGTCAAAACCTATTGACAGACTGGGTACAGAAGATTCATCTGACAGACTCAAAGTATTTTGCAAGCTATAAGTGATATTCTGTGGCTTTGCGATCAGAGGGCGATAACATCCCGGGATGTTGAGTTTAAGAGAAGTGACTCTGAAACGACATGATCCCAAGCCGTCCTGGGCCAATCTGTCTTGATACCACTGGCCAAGCAGGTTTTCTGGGTATTTGACGTTATTTCCTGGCATTGGAAGAATCACCTATAAAAGAGCCAGCAAAAATAACAGATTGTTGAGGTGTTTACAGGGCAAAAAGTATTACAGGTAAGTTAGATATCTGAACACTGTACCTGGTCTAATGAAAAAACACCATCCATTTCCTCCTGAGAGGTCACAATGTGGACCTACAGTACAGATAAATACAAATAAATCAATAAATATGTATCACAATCAATATGTAATACAGTCTATATGTTGCAAAAATGTTTTTGCTGCTGTATGCTATGAACAGTTTTATCTGTATAACTCAAATCTAACCTGCGTAGCATTTAGTTCTTCTGTGGTGTCTTTTTGTCCCTTGTCAGACCCAGACCACACCAGATCTCCCTGGACAGCCTTAAAGCCCAGATTTTGTAACCGGTATGCGGCCGCTTCATTCCACACTCTGCTGCAGTAAGAGTGCAAGTAGAAGATCCTTATGCTATGAGGCAAACTAAGCCAGCCACGTATACAGCCCTCTCGCCCGCTCCCGTATCGATGGAGTGCGCGGAGCACGAGTCGCTCTCGAGCTTTGTAGGCTGGCATCAATGCCAAGCTTTCCTTGGCATTACCTGAAAGACATAAAATAAGCGATAACGGTAATGCTTACTAATCTAATGAGACACAGTTTAGTAAAGTAAATGGGTTAGATGGGTAACAAGTATTTACTTTTAGACACGAACTTGATTGTCAGAAATAGAGAAGCACAAACCTGTGAGAATAAAATGACGCTTTGCTTTGTTTTGGAGGTCATCACCAACTTCTGGGGTGAAAAACAGCCTAACAGACGCCTCCTGCTCAAAACATGCACAGATTTGACACGCTAACAAAAGTGTTGCGTGTATAGACATGATGTGAATCAGTAAGGTCCATTTGTATGAATTTGCATGAATTGGTAAGTAGTACCATTTCCTCCTTTAGGAGTGCAAGTCCTATTTGGTCTCCTTGAACACAGGATCCACTTCCAAATCGCTGAGGGCCGTAATAATTCACAAAGCCTCTGTTCTATTAAATAAAAAAAAAACAGTTAAAAACATTGTCTTCATTTAATGAATGCTGTTAAATGTACATCAGTATTTACCTTCACATTTTCTACTGCTTCTTGTACAAGCTCTTCTAATGTTTTGAGTTGAGATTCCTCATGAGGCTTCAGGTCTCTTATAACAAGATCAAAATGATTTCCTTGCAGTCTACCAAGTTTGAGAGGTTCAGATACAGGGTGGACACGAGTGATCTTCATTCCTCTCCTTTCAAACTCTGAGACCTTCTCCAACAACCTGCCATATGTTTGTTCGATATGGTCAACCTCAAACAGCTGATGTTTGTGCAAAATGATCAACAACGTACATAATATTAAGACCTTGTGGGTGTTTATGTATTTACTGTTCTGGGGAGATTTTTTTCACCACCATAGCCTGATAGGTGATGGCCCGCTTGTCTTTGATTCCTGCATAAGTAAAATCAGATGGAAGCACTCCAAGTACCACAGCCATGTAGCTGATGGCCTCCAAAGTCTCCAAGTTCTCCTTCTGCAACGTGAAAGCTGAGGAAGAGGGCACAACCATATTTAAATTTTAGTTAATTTTCTTGTGCACAAATTGCCGACTGCACTTCACGATTGCTTTCTTGTTTAAATGCCCTGTCACTGCTTACCTGTGTATATTGTCTCCTCTTGATAGTCTGTTATTGTTCTCTTCTTGGGTTGCTTGCTTCTCTCCCTTAGCCTCACTGTAATAGCAGTTTTCTTCTGGTCGGTGAAGCTCTTGGTCTCCACAAGTTTTCCAAAACGCCTGCTAACAAAGTGGTGAACTGAAGTGCGGTGCTCCTTGCTATCATCAGGCAGAAAGGTGAACTCTGAACCAGGTGTTTTAGCATCAATAAACCTGAAGAACTCCTCAGCCTCTCCTTCAGAAGATAACTTTGAGAGCTCCTTGAAGTCCTGGTCCTCTCTTACCCGAATCTCTGATTGGTTAGTCACAGTTTGAAGGAAGGGAAAGTTGTGTCTTACTGCTCTGTGAACAACAGCTCTCAGATGCTTGTCGGCAAACGTGCCCAATAACAGCTCCACACTTTCCTGTCCACCTTTATCTGGACTAGTTCTCATTCTTATTTTGTTAGTGAAATGTTCTAACTCTTCATTCTTAGATGGGCCTAAGATTACATTCAAATTAAAGTCCTGATCACTAATGTCAGTGTCATCTGAATTAGATTTTGATGTAACATTCACTTCAGTGGTAGCTTGACATGGTTCAAAAGGTCTTTTTGTGTGTTTTTGCTGAAATGCAGGACTGTTAACAAGTTGTCCGTGTATGTCTCGCTCAATGACCACAAAGTCTTTGGGTGAGGTTTTAATAATCCCGTGGAAACCTTTATGGTCTGATATAAAGCACGGAAGAGTTTCCCTCTCCATTTTATATCCTGAACGAAAACAGTGATTTTATGTTACTGTCTTTTAATTATGCGCCTTATGAACATTTGTATGTAAAGAATATCTGAATAATAAACTGCTCACATTGCGTGCATCTCGTATTTCAAATCTTAACACGTAAAGCGACTACATAACCACGATATTTTCGTTACAAAGGTAAGTTTAGGTACAGAAAACATATTATTAAAAAAATATCGCAGTCGGACACTCACCCGCGTTCACTTTTTATTTGACGGCAGCTCTTCCGCCGCATGTGCTACAGCCGGGCGAATTCTTAAAGGCACAGCGTGTATTTTTCAGACGCCAGTTGAGTCTTATGGACATATGCTAGCATCTGTCGCTAACGTTGAAAGACGTTTTTATTTTTGTCAAAATTAACCCATTTATTTAAAAACGTTTTGGTTTATTTTTCATATCAATGCAGTTTCACTATAAACAAATGCTTAACCTATGAGAGTAGATTACGTCAGCAAGGAGGCCCCGCCTACTTATTGATAAAATTATATTGATAAAGGATAGTTAATGCTTGTGTTAACTTGAAAACTATATCCATCTAACCCGGTCATTTAATTGCTGCAACAGAACATAAATGCTGAAACAGGAATGACAGACAACTTGTTGTAATATGTATCTTCAAATCTTTTTATTATTTCTATCCCCATTTTACATACAATGCATAGATAACAAATATTTAAGACTTTAAACTTCAATTGATTCCTTTCACAACTTCATAATACCTTCACATAAGAGAAATGTTAATAGTGGTTCATTCTTAGTAAATCAATAGATGGACTCTGCTGATTTACTGGGATTCTGGGATTTGTGGTCCCTTCTCTTACAAGTGGTTTTTAGTGAACTCCATGCACTCTATAGATTAACGTGGCTGCTAATAGCATGAAATAGAGGCTGCCATTAGCTGACATGTAAAACATTTGCTCAGACAGATATGATGACCATAAACCCTTGAAACCATGGACATTCAGTTCAATGTGTTAGACAGAAACATCATCTGAACATACAGCTGTACAGGTTTATAAAAATAGCATTTCTGTGGGTTTAGCATTCACTAGAACAATGTGAAAAACAGCCAGATTTCTGTGTCATGATTGGTTCCTTAACAAACTTACTTTCTATATAATTATACAATCCTACATTAAAAATCACACTATTTTATAGGACTTAAAACATTAAAAAAGGTATTGGAATATTTTCAGCACGTGTTATTCTTGGCAAATCCTTCATTTAAATTATTCCGTCGTGGAAGCTTCAAGGGTGAGAAAATACTGATTAAATTACTTGATTTGACTAATTCGTTCACTTATTATGTAGGTTCGAGTTTCAACTGGAACACCCAACTGCTTTCCAACCCAGCCAATCAGAAGGTTAATTAATAATGCTTATAGTGACTTATAAAACATAGCTGATCCTACCTGATCGGGGTCAAATGACTTTACAGGACTAGACCAGCCACAGACTGTTTAACTTTCCAGGCTTGTTTCCCAAACATAAATCAAGCTTGTTCCTGGAGTAATGATCCTGTTCTGAGGCCAATTTCCCAGACAAAATATTAACGCTAGTCCTAAAATGTAATTTTACCGAAAAACCACCATTGAAAGTGCCATCTATACCTGGGCTAGACTAGAAACAGGAAAACATTCCTTAGTACAAAGTTTTCTTGTACTCTCTACAATATCTATATCTGGAAAACAAGTATTAAATGGAGTGTCTATTTTAACAATATTGCACTCTGTATATAATCTGGGCTAAAGAAACAAGTCAGTCTACAATATGCAAATAACATTGTAATAGTGTTAAAACCATTACCAGGAACCTTGCAAATGGCATTAGCTTTGTAAATACATTCTTATGTACCGCAACCTGTGTTCTTCGTCATAGCACATCATATTGCAAGCTACAAAATATAAATTCACAGGTTTAGTGTTGTATTTTTGCATAGATCAGTCTACAGGGCTGTGGTCTATATGACTAAAGGTAAACTGGGAATTTGACCGAAGGACGGGGTTCTTTAAACTAGGTGGAATGTACCACCATCGATCCTAGAACAGGTGAGGAAGAACATTAATCATCTTCAGTGCCCTCGCCTGGTGCCCGTGTAATTCTGCGACCCCCCCTCTTCCCAGTTGGACCCTTGGGTTTGGCAAAAGCCTGCTTGTGTGCATGCTGCTTGGGATGGACCTCTTCATACATGTAGTCACTAGTAAGTTCATCACCATTTTCAATCTCCAGCTGGGAAGAAAAATAAATGAGAAACGGTCCATCATGTATCATCCAACGACCATTACAGCTTGTTATAAGCAGTAGCTACCCAGAGTCTACGGTGTAGGTTCGACAGAGTCGTATAAATCACCTTTATATTCTATTCTAAACAGACTGTAACAAAAATACCTTTTTTGCAATTTCAATGCCCAGGTTTCTCTCCACCGTATCTAAGAGAGGGTTCTTGCAGCTTGAATACAGCATTCTCTCCTTAATGCTGCATTTATAACCAGGCATGGAGTAGATAAACACTGGAGATACACACAAACAATTATAACCTTTTGTGACCTCACTCTGGTACCCCAGATATATATAGAGACACTATTATAAACAAACTATATATATTATACATCTTATATACATATACACACATACATAAATGTATCCATTAATAACAGAGCATAAACAAGCCTGAAACTGTAAGAGCTAGTTTCTGGATTGACCCAGTTTCCTAATTAACTACATTTGACATCTGGATTCATCATTGCCCCTCTGGCAGAGAGAAATTTAAGTTTGTTTGCTATTTCTGTGCTCTGTGGAATTAACTGCATTGGATGATATGCGAGGCTGATTCTTTCAACTACACATTCTAACCACCCATACAATTAGATTTTAAAATATACAGAATATTTTCAGATATTAGTCCACAGAAACCCTGTAATTTCACGGACCTCCAGATACAGAGGGTCCTAAAATATATCCATCATAACATTTAAGGCATCTTAGACAACACAATAAGCACCACATATTTTCGTTTTATACATCATTACATGCGTCTCTTACCTGTAGACTCAAGGTAGTCTCCTTCATGAGAGTGTTTGTAGAGGAAGAAGTGATATCTAGCCGCGTCTTTAGGAATCCTTTTTGGTAGGTCTCTTAACTCTGTAGGGGTTGTGCTGGACAGCTTGATGGATTCTTTGGGAAAATCTATTTCCTGTTAACAGGTTGGGAACAATCAATAACTCTCTTTGAAAAGCTCATCTGTGCATCTACACACATTTCCATCAATAATTCCATTAGCAATTTTGATCATGAAGGTTCCTGCACACGCAGATTTTTCTGCGAATTAAAGGGTTCACAAGATGCGAAAACAAACGCGAAACAACCGAACAAGGAACAAAGGACGCAAACATACTATTCCACAGAATTTGCAAATCAGGTGCAATATCTGTTTTAATGTGAAGTAAACAAAAGCTGGATAAGATTAGAGGAAACTAGACGTACCAGTTGAACATAGTTGATTCTTTTCTCCCTGAACTGCTCCAGGGCCTGAATAGCTTCCCTCTGCATGGGGAACGCCACACCTTGAAGAGTCTGCTGCTTTGTGTCAACATGGATGTCTGTCTGCAGCTGCGAACACACACACACACACACACACACACACACACACACACACAATTCAAGTTTTAATGTAAACAGCACTGCTACGCTGTGTAAATATGCATTCTGATTTGAGGACAGGTTTTGTTTGACTTGGCTTATAAAGGCCCAACAGAGACCGTTCATCCCTTCAGTCGCTTGGGCCCTTTTTGCACTGACACCCCGCATTGAACAAACTTCCTGCCTTTTTACATTTCCTTCTTTCATCCTAAATCGGGAATGATGTTTCATCCACCCACCCACCCACTCAATAAACGCAATCTCCCTTTCAGCAAATTAATAAAAATAAAACATCACAAAGCCGCTTTCCTCTCATACATGCAGATTAGTGTTGCATTATCTGCCTCCCACAGCATCTGCTTTAAGGGGGTTTCAGCCAGCGCTCTGATTGGCCGACTTCAGCACCCTGTCATTTTGAAACAGCCAATGAGCCGATTAAAAGTCAGAGCATATCCTTTTATGGTATGGGGGAGTTCTGAGCACAATGCCAGCAGCATCCCCTGCAATTGGTTCCAGGAGTTGGTTTAAATGAGAGACTGCTTGTGCTTTCTGTGTCTGAGCTTCTCTATTTTTAGCCGGTGAATGTTTAATGCTACATAAGAAGTTTATGTTTCCTTCTACCGATCAAGTTAATACAGCAGGCTTTGATTTAAAGGGGGCAAAATGAATTGTAAATGGGTATTTGGGGACCACAGACCTACATATATCATATATCTTCATAAGTATATAAAAACAACATACGTCAATGTACTAAACTAAAGCATTCTGGACAAAAACACGTTCTGTTTTAAAAGGAGCAACAGTTTTGATTGAAAGGACGCCCCAAGGATCACAAGGTTGGAATTAGAGTGGCTAAAATTGTTTTTATGAAGATAATTTCAGCCTTACTTTAACAGTTTATGTGGCACATTTGAGTGCTGATTGTTTTATGTTGTTGAAAAAATAGGGAAGTTTACCGCTATACTGGACCAGACAGCCTGTAGCCTCGATAGTAGCCTTAGTACTGCTGTTACCCGTTTCACATTACAAGGGAGTTTTCCTTAAAATAATGGACCACTCGGTTTTAGCGAAGAATCTGATTCCTTTAACAGCTGTGATTTTGTATACAATGTCATAAAACGGTCTACGGTACGTTTGTTTTACGACACACTTGTATTTTTTTAGCCTGAGGTCATAAAGTTACTACATTCAAAAGACCTGAAGTGAACCGTTTTACTGATGTGGCTTTTGCCTCGTTTTAATAAAGGTGTACACCCATGCTGTGCTGACGCTGATGTCAGCATTACCTCGTTGAGTTTAATTTGCCTCAGTTCCTCTTCTGCAGCAGTCAGAGGCAAAGGCGCCGCCTGGGAGGTGAGGTACTTTTTATAGCCATTTAGAGACACATCATCCTGGGCAGAGAAACACATTAGTAGGGAAGCCCATGGCTGCGATCCATTCATTAGGGTGTTGGCTTTTAAGAAAGACATGAGATGAATGTTATACCTTCACTGTGCCAAAAATCTCCTCTTTAATGTGGCCACCACCAAACTCTTTCTTCAGCGTTGCCCTTGTGGCAGCATATAACATCTTTTGTCTGACCTAAAAAGACAATATTACCTCGTTTTAAATGTGGATCTAATGAGTGCATAAAGAACTCTTCTTTCTAAATGATCTCAGATCAGTTTGGCTATAGAAGAGCACTCGGGTTTGAGCGATTTGAGCTGGTTGGAGATCAGCATGAAACAGCCACTGATGTGAGTGTGACTGGACTTTGGCCATTTCTGTCTCTGGCTGGTTTGAACAATGCAAGAGAAAATTAGAATTGCAAATTTCTAGCATCGAACCACAACTGTCTGTTTTCTATCATGGGTGACCCATGCTCTTCATAAAAAAATGGATGGCAGAGTAAAATCAACACTTACAAACACATATTATATTACTACAATATCTATATATATCTATATATATATATATATATATCTATATCTATATCTATATATACACATATATATACATATTACTACAATATCTGTTATATTACTGCATATGTATGTGAATATTTAATGCGGACAGGATTAAC
>JAZGTK010017409.1:0-12287 GCA_036877625.1 Ambastaia sidthimunki
ACTTTTATATGCACATATATAGAGAAATCAGAGGCTAGTTGTCACACTTTTTAAGTCAGTTTACATATAAGACACAGTAAAATATTGGCTACAGGAAAAGAAAAGAAAACATTTTGGGTATTTACATTGTAAACAACACACTACCTTTTAGAACAATGGTGGGGCATGTTGTCACATAGCGTAAGTTGGCACACGGGGAACGTGATATTAAATTGGATATTATTTCAACAATATTTAAAGAGCAAAACAATACAAAAGCAACTGAAATGGCAAAAGAGCAAAAAAAGTTAAATAATCATGCATAATGTAAATAAAGTAACCTGAAATATGTTAGAAAAACCTGCCCCAAAATAACATGTTGTGTTGACCCTTGACTTGCATGTCAGTGTGTTTTGTTGTGTTACCTGCTATAACAAAAATATGATGATAGAGATGTTTAGTTTGGAAGATAGTGTTTACAAATGTATTCTATATTAAAAAAGTTATATAATACATGTATGAACCAATGAGCAAAATCACTGCCACTGAAAACAAGCATCTGTGAATTTAGACTTTTGACTTAAAACTACATTGTTACTGACAGATACCAACTCTTGTGATAATTCCAGCCCTTTTCTTTTTACATGTATCTATAAAAAATGATTCTCAAATCAAAAATTGAATTATTTTATGCTTTGGTTCTGTTTGGTTTTGCTGATTTTTAAAATCAGCAGAAAGTTTAGAGACAAGTGCCAAACTAGCAGATGCCCACTAGTGTAGGAGTTTCACTGCCAGGGTGTCACTACAATGAGGTAAAATCTCTTTCCATATGCTGAACTGTCAGGCATACACACTGCGCACTGCCCTCCTGACATTTCCACACACGTCTTTTATTAGCCTGAAAATTCCCGCTTTCGGTACCTGGGTGTGTAACAAGCATTCCTATGGAATTCCTTGTGCAGGACTCTAATAAGGCGTTTAACTGTTCTCTGGTTTATTGAGGTATTGGGGGATATTTGGAGTTATTGGATAAACTTTATTTGTGGGCTGGGAGCAAATGGTGCATACTGATGGCTGGTTGATAACAGCATCCTCAGAATTTGGTTGGAATAGATTTCAGCACATATAATTTGTTAATCTCTCTTGGGCGAGGGGGGAGGCATACCAGAGATTTTTAACCCTGTGTCAACTTTGCCTTACTGAAGACAGACAAGGGCAATAGGGGCAATCACGTGTGGTCCAGCATGTTTTAAACACAAACCCTGAAATGACAAATGTTGCCAACATTACGATTCACAAGATATTGTCAATTTAGATGGTCATGGGCATCATTAGTTGTGGTTAAATCCAGTAAGAGATTAAACACATTCTGTAACATTAATTTAAAAATTACACTTTAGGTACAATGATTAAGATGCTTGAAAAATTAAAGCACATTTTTAATCTTAATAAAGGTTGCACCTTAAGTATCAAAAAAGAACCTATTTTAATTTGCAAAGCATCATTCATGTCCCACTCATGACACACATGCCCTGCCATAATTATCTCACAAGCTGAGATGCAAACGGTAAGCCAGCCAAGCCAGAGTTTGCCATGTTGCTTTAAAGGGACAGTTCACCCAAAAATACAAATTCTTCCATTATTTACTTGCACTCGTGTCATTCCAAACCTGTATAACTTTTTGCCTCTGAGGAACACAAAAGAAGATATTCCGAAGTACGCTGGTAATCAAACAACAGTGCCACCCTTTGACTTCCATATGGACACAACATCACTGAGACATTTCTCTAAATATCTTCTTTTGGTTACACATAAAAAAGGTGAGTAAATGATGGATTTTTTTATTTTCATTTAATTTCATTTTTGGGTGAACTATCTCTTTTGAACTATAGGCCTGTTAAATCAGCACATTTGCAGTATCTCTCCCCAAAACCCTAGGCATAAAATGTTACAATGATGGCTGGTGCTGAAATTCTTTGCAAAAGCTCTATCTGACCACTGCTGACTCAAGTCTGGCTCTGGTCATCTCTGAGTCCTGGGGGGATTTACTCAGTAACCATGGTTGGGAGAGATGTCCTGGTTCCTTTTAATAGCATTAAGGGTTCAAACCGTTAGGGCTGTAATCTAGAGAGAGAAGAGACTCCAGCGCATGCCTTTGATCTCATTGCTTTTGGCTGTTTAAAGTTGACAGTTTAGTTGAATGCCATTCCCTGCTTTCGTTTGTGCTACATGAGTTTCACAGTGTTGTAAGAATTGCCCTACACCTGTTCTTAAAGAATGTACATTGACATGCTTGAGAAACACATTGATTTTTGAGTTCTATGAAATCCAAATACAAACAGAACTCTGCGCTGTAAGATCTGTCTCGTGAAGCCTTTGTACAGTTAACTAAACGTCTTAAAAACAAAATACCAGTATTTACAGAGAAATCCATATGTGCATTATTGGGCAAGTGGGTTTGGATAAGAATGGATAAACAAACGAGATAGTACAGTTAAAAAATATTTACAGTTATAATAATAACCTAAGCTCAGAATCATCTAAAAATAGCAAACTTTACAATCTTTCAGATTCTACAAATTGCAAAATAGCACATGGAGCCTTATCATAAAACATTAAATGTGCATTGTGCAGTTTTGTTTTGTTTTTCTTTGTTTTCATTTTAAAAGTACAGAAAAAGAAAAAAAACAATGTCAAATCAATCTTTGAATTATTCTGAATTCACCCTATAATCAGTGCTTTGCTACACTGAGGTTTGGTATTTATAAGACACAAAATGTTTTCCAGTGTACTTTTTATAATTTATATACATGTATACACATATATCTGTCTTTGTATACAGGGCTGGTATAATTGTCAGCTTGCATTATCTCTCATTTTAGATGCTAGTGGAAGTTTGTATGTGAGAGAACACGCTACAGGTATCGAGTAAAGTTGCATCGGTCTCTCGCTGTTGCTGTTGCAGTTGCAGGGGAAAGTGATAATGGGACTTTAACAAGCCCCATAAATCAGTTAAGTGTGAACACGCTTTATTGCCCATAGATTACACGTGCCATTGTTTGACGAGGGTCAGACTTCAACCCCTTTGCGATTTATTTACCCCTTGACCCGAAAGAGGAAATTTAATATTGCGGTCCAAAAAAATAAAAACAAATAAATTAATAAAAAATAATAAAACATTAAAAAAGATATTATTTATTACACCCTTTTGTATGTATGCACACATTTTGTGCTTTTGATATATAGTAAGATGTGAAAAAATAGTTAACAATCCATGTAATAATTTTAATAGGTCACATAATGCCAAATATATACAAATATAGTGTTTCTCAGCATTAAATAAAACAAAATAAAAAAACATGATTTAAAAATTATTAAGCAGCGACGCAAGCCTTTTTTCTCTATCATTTCACAAGACTTAATGTCCTTTCTTAACGTCTCTGTCTCTATCTTTTGGAGATATTTTCAGTGTCATATCTTCATGATCTTCAGCTTTGCACGTTTCCAGCGGGTTATCATCACTGCCATTCCTCCTTCTGTCTGATGTGTTCCTCTGATTGGCATCACTGCCCTCAGATATTTTCAACAGATCCTCCACTCGCGGCCATCTGGGGCAGATCATAATCACTGGCTTCATCTGAGCCGTTAAACTATTAAATCCACTATATCCTTTCAATGACACAACTTTAGAAGCGCTCGAGCTGCGACCCCATGCAAGAGCGAATCCCGGAGCCCGGACACGAGACTAAGAGCGCAACCGCGTTTAGTTTGACTATATGCAAATAGCAACATAACGTGATAATAAATACTTAAATTTTTATTTTATAAAACATAGTTATTGTTGTTTGTATCATTTCAAAATTAAAATACTATAACAAGGGCAAATCTATAGCCTAATAATCAAATAATAAACAAAAAGCTGACAAAAGTAAGATAGTTTGAAAAGCACGTTCTTCTAAAAAATTGTTAAAGGCATTGAAAAACAGTCAATTTCCCGCTGGCTAAAGAACAACAACGATTTGCCAATATATTGCATGCATTAACCAAAAGCAGGTGTGCTGCATGTCATATTTTTTCGGTGGAAGTTATTTTGGTAAAGATGTGTTGGGATAATAAGAGGTTATTCTTACCGCACATGCGTTCATAACTGTTAGATCGCATGGATTCCCATTATCTGTAATGAATATTATTAGAGGTATTAATATTTTGGGAGTTTGTAGCTAAATGGCGTTTGTGCATGTTAATGAAGTGCTCACGATTATTCACAACATCACCTCGTTGAGTATTTAACAATGAAACATAAATACAAAGTCCCCCAATGCCCCCACCCCAATGCGTTTGCTTGTAAGTTTGTGTGTGTGTGTGTGTGTCCGTGTTTGTGTGTATGTGTGGGGAGGGGGGTGGTGGTTAGGAGAATGACATTTTTCCTGAACTTCCGCAAAATCGTTATAATGTTTTAGACAAGTCGCCTAACATTTACTATCAACGATTGCCAATATTAAAAACAATCAATTATTTTATTTTACCAAAAAAGAAAGTAGTTGTCATAAATTGCCTTTAAACAGATGTGACATTCAAATCACCAGTTAAAGGTCATTTGAAAGTTCATGCATTAAAAAATGTGTTTTTGACAGTGACTTAAAAAAGTAAAGGGAAAAAAAAATATGAGACTTAAAGTATGTAAATGCATGTATTTAATTATTTAGGTACGCTTTAATAAAAATGTCAATATATATAATGTATAATTTTAGTATACATTTTTATAAACACCTAAACAATATTAGCAATAACTCACTGCAAATACGCTTCTCAAAAATAATACAGCTGTTTCGTCGCCAATACCTCATGTAGATCAGTGTCATCGAGAATGTTGTTTTAATACTCCAGTGTTTGTAAGAATTGGGAGCCATTCAAATAAGTTCCGCGTGCCTATCAGTTTATTTCCCCAGTGCAGGGCAGCTGTAAAATCGTGTAGGCAGGTTGTCACACTACAGTGAATAGATTCTAATGCTAAACATTTAACATACAATCCTCCAAACAGTGCAAAAGTGGCCCTGGCCAATGCACTAACCACATGCGCCAACGAGGAGGAGCCTGGGACGCCAATCAAAGCATCAACTTCAAATTGTATCTGAGAGATCAGCCCAGGACCTAGGGGCAGAGACATCAGTTGGAGCTCAATTGTTGATCTGATCACATCCGACGGACTTGCTGCAAAAGAGAAGCTGAGATTTAAAGACGAGCATTTAGCATTCTTACCCTGTACTGCTTAAGAAAGAAACTCTTTCACTTCTTGTGTTGGTGGGCTATTGGCTTTTTGGGTCGTTTTGGCTTTCGACGTGGCGAAGGAGATGTCTTTTCCCCAGCTGGGTTACCCGCAGTATTTAAGTGCCTCCCAGGCGGTGTATGGAGGTGATCGTCCGGGAGTGCTGACTCCCTCATCCCGCGGAGGGAGCGCTGAGATCGGGGGAAGCGCGTCCGCGGCGGCCGCTGCGGTGTCTTCGGTGTTGGGCATGTACCCGTACGCACACAACTACAGCGCCTTTCTGCCTTATTCCAGCGCCGATCTGGCCCTTTTCTCCCAAATGGTAAGAAAAGTAAATCCATATAAATGTACATTTATAAAAGCTAACATTTTTGCTTTGTAATGCTTTTCCTTTGTCTCAGAGTATCGAGACAAAACCATTTCAAACCATTTTGGGGATTGCCACACTTGCGTGGTTAATGTAGCACTGAACCGAAGCTTGCACTGTACATGGCAAGTTAATCTGCAGCTTTTAACACTTATGCTGGGAAATCTTTAAAAGAAAATGTTAATGCTGATCTGACATGCATAAGCACAACATTCTTTTCAACTTTTTTTCTGACAACTATGTTATACCCAAAAAGTTTTATTTGGATTTTGTGTTAAAGAATTGCTGTGCGTGATTTTAATAATAACACGACCCTGTAATTTCCAGATTTCTAGCTTTATGAAGGCGTTCTTTACATCAATTTCAACCGAATCTTTAAGACAGTGTTCTTGTCGATTGAAGACTTGGCAGGGGATACTGTTTTCGCCCTGGGAAATGTGTGACTAATTATGTATAGCAATATAACAAGATCTATATAACAAGATTTAACCCTGCCTCAAAAATGGTATTTTACAGTTGACTACATCCTATACTTCATGTTTTATATAAAAAAGTGGCGAAAAAGTTAGTAAAGTAATAATATAACATTTCACTACAGCAAAATGTCGTTGCGTTTTCAAAAAAGAGGGAGATAGTTTCCTATTATTCAACTGTGACTCAGTAATCTGTAACAAATTTTTATCTCTAATCCACATCGTGTAAATAAATCCCTTGTGTTTATATTTTTCTCTAACCAAAATTCTCTAACCAATTCTTATTTTCCGCTTCCCTAATTATTATAAAACACTTAAGCATATTTACGGCGAATTTGTTCTATCAAGTTAACAGCAATAATTATAGTAACGTCACGGGTTCACAATACAGTTTACAATAAATATACATTATACAAAAACATATTGGTCTCCAAAATAATGTCATCATACAAGGAATAATTGGTCCCTGGTATGTATATATTGTATATACATACATGATACATGTATTATATATATATACATATATTATGTTTGTATATAATAAATTCTGGTAAAAAATTTTCCTTAATGGCTGTTTAATCAAAGTTTGGTATAAGTAAATATGTCTATTTTTGTGTAATCACCTTCATGTGTGGTCTAGTTTTTTCATGTCACGATGTTGGTAAAAAGTCAAAAGAAATGTTAATTCTAAAAGGTCGGGAAATCATTTTGAAATAATAAAAAAGTAGTCGACCTTTTAAATATTAAGCGATGAACAGAGAAGTGTTGTGCAGAAAATTTTCATTTGGACATCATTGTAAAGGAAAGCGAAAGTTGATTTTCCTTTTTACTTGGGATTTTTTGGACTGTGGGACCATATTTATAGACTGTGTAGATTGCTTAAAACGATTAGAATGAGAATTTTAGATATATTATAGAATTACATTAGATATATCGTAGCATTAGAATTTTCTTATATATTTTTTGGTTTGTTTTTGTCAACTGTATTTTAGGGCTCACAGTATGATTTAAAAGACAGCCCTGGTGTTCATCCTGCAAGCTTTGCTGCCCATACTGGCCCTGCTTTCTACCCCTACGGGCAGTTTCAGTATGGAGACCCTGCCAGGCCTAAAAACGCTACACGGGAGAGTACCAGCACTCTGAAGGCTTGGCTTAACGAGCACAGGAAAAACCCTTATCCCACCAAAGGCGAAAAGATCATGCTGGCCATCATCACCAAGATGACCCTCACCCAAGTGTCCACATGGTTCGCCAACGCCAGGCGGAGACTTAAGAAGGAGAACAAGGTGACATGGGGCGCCAGAAGTAAAGAGGATGAAGATGGCAACCTATTTGGTAGTGATAATGAGGGCGACGCCGAGAAGAACGAAGATGAAGAGGAAATAGATCTGGAGAGCATAGATATTGACAAGATAGATGACAATGACGGAGATCAAAGCAACGAGGAGGACGAGGAGAAGCGCGAGGAGCTGGAAAGCCTGCAGGAGAAACGGCACGCGCTTGCGTTCCAGGCGCACGAGGCCTTCGACAAATCTAAATCAAACGCAATTCCCGTCAACAAAGAGCCTTCTGACAGCAACAACAACGGTACTAGGGTACTATCCCCGGGTCGACAGGGAAGTTTTCAAGTTCCGGTTAGCAATAAGCCCAAAATATGGTCGCTGGCAGAAACCGCAACCAGTCCAGATAGCTCGTTAAAACCCACGTCCCCCTCTGTGCCCACCGCTCACGCGGGCTCTCACCCGGCCTTCCTGCCCAGCCACGGACTGTACACGTGCCAGATTGGAAAGTTTCACAACTGGACAAATGGCGCGTTCCTGGGCCAGAACTCCCTGCTGAACGTCCGGTCTTTCCTAGGCGTCAGTCAGCATCATCATAATCATCATGTCCACGCACAGCAGCAGCAGCCACCGTCGATGGTGGTGTCATCTGTGGCAGCCGTAAACAGTGAGAAGGCGCCAGAGGACCAGAGTCCAAAACACATAGGTATGCACAAACCATATGGCATACATAACAAAATTATTATTATTATTATTATTTTTATTATAACATGTGGTGTCTGTATTATGAATTCTAGCCTATAATAAATTCACAAATACTATTTTGTTCTTAGATCGGGAAAATGTTCTCAGAAATGAGTCACCAACGCAACCTTTAAAGTCATCTTTTCGTCCTCTTCATGACAGGTAAATTTGCATGATTACTATTATAATTGTTGTTTTGTTATTATAAGCAATATAAGAAAAAAACATACCAAAGCAATCATTATTATTATAATGATTATTTTTTTAAATAGCTATTACTAGAGAGAGGCTCTGTGGATAAACCTATTTTCTAGCAGACAGGCAGAAAAAAATCTGCGCTTAGCGCTTATAATAAATAGTTGTGCTTTTCCTGGTGACAAAGGGCCACGAAGCCCCCTCCCCACACACACTCTCTGTCTCTCAGGAGAGTAACTACTTATCAAGTCACCAAGGCTGTGTGCCTTTCCTAAAGACCCTTGGGAAAAGTGAACCTCGAGGGAGCAGTCTTGCTGAAACTTTCCCCATTTAAGTGCCACATTTTTTACCAGGCCCTTTTTTCTGTGACTCGATGTATATATTTATTGGGGGAAAATCGCACCAGTGGATTTGACGATGCAGTTTTAAAAAGATATTTGAATGAAATGAGCTGCCCGCTAAATAAAGTATAAAGATAACGTTTAAAATATAAAAGCATTATAATACTCAACATATTATTGCATTAATGTTATGTTTAATGTTATGATAATTTATAAATAATTATTAGTAAAACACAGTGGGACTATTTATTTTAAAATGCCAAGCTGTTTAAATCTTGATGATCTCGTTGTCGAAACAGGACATCATATGTATCGCCTTTTCTCTGTCTTTATTTCTCAGCCCCAGGAACCAACAGGAATCAACACAGAGGGTCCTAACAGCCCTCTCTTCTGCTTGATCAAGACATTTTCCTGGAAAAAAGACTGAAGACACTCATAATGGGACAATTACGAAATCAGTTCAGCATAGCATTCAGTTACTCTAAAACAAATGGTCGAGTTTGATTAGCACCCAGTGGAGTTGTACATAATGACACCTGTGATCCCTTCCTTACTGTGGGACATTTGGTAGGCTTATTTTGTCTTTATGTGTTGGTGATTTCCTTTAAGGTGACCCACATTTGTAAATAGTGAGTTGACGGAGTTTGTTCAGATCATATATTTTGTCTAATAAACTAAATGAAATTATAGACAAATTCAATGTACTCTTTTGGGTTGTTATGGTTTTTTTTTTTTTGAAAAACTGTAATGTTTAGTGGATTGAGCGAGTGTTTTTAGTTCGCCTTAGTATCGTGCGGTATTATTATAAAGCTGTTTGGTTTTATTCATAATCCATCTGTTAATAATACCAATGAATTATTTTAAGTAAGTAACTTTAAGAGTGAGAGAAAGATGCCAGTTAGTTTGTACGGAGCACAAAATAGATCTTAAAATACTAGAGTGTTCAGATTCAATTGTTAAATGGAGCTGGCTGGAAATGCATTGAGGTGCTAATAAGAGACCAGATGGCTGCTGGCGGCAGAAAATGGACCGAAGCAGCTGGGAATATCATTAAGTAATAATGTGGGAACGCCCTGTGCAAACAAAATCAAATGGTTAAAATCTAATCTGTCAGAGAGAGAGAGAGAGAGAGAGGAGAGAGAGAACTCGATACGATAATAAATTATTAATTTGTTGAGGAGAGTGACATTCAGTTCAGAGGGATTGCGGAGTGTCTATGAGCCTTATCCACAAGACAGTAAAGCTCGTCCTATTTACTATAATCAATAATTATACATTATTGCTAATTTAAATAGTAGCCTGGTATAATTTATAATTTAGTATTAAACGGTAGCATACATTGTTTTCTTTTTTTAAATGATTTTTCAAATGACTTTTCTAACTGAATCGATACAAATAACCAACGACAAAATGTATGTTAGAAAAGAAATAAATAACTAGTCAAAATCAACACGCATACAAGCCAAACGTAACTGGAAAGTAAGATCTGCTTCATTCTGTTGATGAAACGATCCAGAGTTGCAAACAAATTAAAGCGTGCAGCGACCTCTGTAGATTGACAAAATCATTACAGCTAGTTCACACGGAAAAGAAGCTCAGCCACATAAACATTTTCACCCTGAAACTGCAGAAAATGTTTCAGTTAAAAAAAAAAAACATTTTGAATCTATAGTCCTTTTCAGATATTGAATGTTTGACGGATGCATGAAATTATACTGCACCAGAAATAGGACCCATGCATACGTGGTTATTGCATTTTGCAAAAAATAAAATAAATGTTTTGGCCTTTAAAGTTCAATATTTGTTAAAATGTACTTATTTAATTTAATTTAATTATAATTTAAGTAATAACAAATGTATACTTTAGAATGATAGATTTTATATTTTTAAAGAATCAAATTAAATTTAAATATTTTGTAAACAAGGGTGATCAAGACCAGTGAAGTAAACCCTAAGTAAAATTTTACTGGATGGCAGAAATAGTTTTGAATAATGATGGATTGTGAATAATGAAGATTTTGAGTATTACAATAGTAACAACGACCTAAAAAAGTCAACGACCTAATATGCGCTCAACTTTAACGTTTATTGTTAGCATTATATAGCAGTGAGTAAATAAATCATAGTATCTAATATTTTGTATTATTTACATCTCTAATACCTATTTTAAAATATTTAAGCACAATAAGTTTCCAGTCGCCTTTTTTTCTGCAAAGAAAATATACTTTTAAAAAAGTAATACGTTTTGGCACCGCACATTTACAAATATAACAATTTATAAATTATTGTAACATATTAAAAACAACAATAATAATAGCCTAATAATAACAACAACTATAACTCCTTTGTTAAACGGATAGAGATATATAAAATTAAGGCAGGTGTGTAAATCTCTATTCTGTCCCCGTTATTTCGTCTTCATCTTTTTCATGAGCTTGTTGTGGTTGAAATTAAATAACCTCCCGGTGTTCCATTTATATCTTTTGTCCTGTGCTAGCATGGGGTTAATGCTGGAGGCGATCGGGTTGAGATTCGCTAATACACACGCAATTACTCATTCTGTACTTGATGTACACTCAATTGTCTAACGAGAAATAAACGGGACTGGAGCCCATAATTACTCTGACACTTCTAGCAACTCTCACACGCCGCCCCGGGCAACAAATGGTGGAGAGGAATAAAGAGGGGGTGTCAGAAAAAAATCATAGTTATCATTATCATAATCTTAAGACATGAATGATGTTAAGTGGTGTGACAAAATATAACTGATGAAAGGATATAAAAATGGCCAATGAGTGTAACAAATAAAGAGACTTTTAAATTTTAAATAAACTGTTGCTCCCAACATACACTATGTATGATGTCTGGACATAATCTTGCTTGATTCTTAGGTGTAAGAGAGAGAGGTGAGTGAGGAGGAAAGTTTATCATTGTCTTGTCTTTTTGGCAGAAACAGGTCATTTATACACCCCCTGTCTTACAACACAACTGCCCCCACCCATAACCTCCTTCATCCACCCCCTTCGACCCCCCCACCATCACCCCACGGTGTTGTCTTTTTGAAGACACCGCCAGTATCTCTAAAGAACTAATCCATTTATCTAGTTTCATGAGTGCACTGGGTGAATACCTTCAACAATAGTTGGGCCCTGCTGGGAGCTGCAAGTCGGGGAGTCCAGTAGTCACACACATCCACACTTGCCATACACCATGTTATGGTTTGACTACTTTGCTGTTCCTTGTTTCCAAAACAACAATAGAGGATGAATGGGACGAATACCTTGGTCATCGTCTTTTCATCCCAGGAGCAATAGGGTTGCTGTAGAACATGCCACCGGATGAGGCAGGGCCTCGGGTTCGAGTGAGAGAAAAACAGAGTGAAAGAAAGCTGCTCTCACGCTACATGCATAAACAGCAACAAGAGACAACTGCTATTCAGTGAGTGTTTGTGTGCTTTTTACAGTCACAAAATCTGTTTATTTACTTTTTTGCTTTTTAATAAATCCTTAAATATTATTAATATAAGACAAGGCAAAAATGTGATGAAGTTTCTAGGCACTTGATAAAAATGACAGAAAATAAATAAGAGAAGTACTGCCAGATAAATTTCAAATATTTGCATGAATGATTACATTAAAAAGA
>JAZGTK010017410.1:118-12286 GCA_036877625.1 Ambastaia sidthimunki
TTCTGTCTGCCGCCTGCCTTGACCATTGCCTGTTTAACGTTTATGATTATTGTCATTATGGATCTGTCTAATAAATCGCACATGGATTCTAACTGTCATGCCTCAGCCTCATTACAGAAACATATTATAGACACACAAAAACAACACTTGCCAAACAATAAGGCCAGTCCCTAACTCCCGATCCCCAAATGGCCATCCATCCATTATGCATGCAGTACCTCAGTTATATGGTTCAAGAGATTACTTACATCCTGTTCAGCCAGAAGAGGTTGAGGTGTGCCTGGAGGAATTTGTGTTCAAAGACTACCCATGTGACAAAGGCATATTTGCGCATGTGTTTACCTCATTACAGAACACAATATGGATATTTCAAAAGATGTTTATTCAACTTTGGATGTTTATAAAACTTAGAGAGTTGATAAGTGATACAAGCTTTTTGAGTGCAAACAAATCAAAAACATTGAGAAATATATATAAATCAGAAATATATTGCAATGTGAATTTATGTGTATTGCATTGAATTTGCAATTGCAAACAGCAAAACATTTTAAAACATTGACATTAAATGTTCTTAAAAAACAAACTTAATAAAACATTAAATGATTTATAAAATTCTTTAAAACTTTTTTTTAAACATTAAGAACTTGACAGAGTAAACAATACTTCAAACAAACAATACACCAAATTCAGAAAGGAACAACACCTCAATTTACATAATACTCAACAAAACAACTCATGTTCTTTCCTATTCTCTGTCTTATCTCTTTAACTTATTTTTTACTACCTGTGAGGTGCCTTTTGCCTGGAAGCATGCCAGAGTTATACAATTGCATTGCATTCTAACGACTTAAATAATTATAGACCAATTTCAATTATTAATTCCATAGTTAAGGTTTTTAAGAAATTAATTTTTAATCAATTATCTGAATATTTATCCGATAATAACCTCTTATCTTCATGTCAATCAGGTTTTAGAAAATATTTTTCTACAACTTCTGCGTTATTAAAATTTACTAATGATATCTTTACTGGATTCGATAATTTGTTTACTGGTGCTGTGTTTATTGATCTCACTAAAGCTTTTAATATGGTTGATCATTACCTTCTTTTGGACAAATTACATTCTATTGGTCTGGATAGGTCCTCCCTTCTCTGGTTTAAGTCTTATCTTCATCACCGTCATCAATGTATTTCCTTTAGAGGTAGTCATTCAGATTTTAGAGTTATAGAGAGAGGCGTACCACAAGGTTCTTCTCTTGGGCCTCTTTTGTTTTCTATTTTCATTAATGACCTTCCTCTTACCTGCACTGACTGTAATATCCAACTGTATGCTGATGATACTGTCTTTTATTATTCTAACTCTAACCTTAATGTAATTCTTAATTCACTTCAACACGACTTTGACAAAGTGCAGTGTTGGTTGTTGTCCAACAAACTCGTTCTCAATAAGACTAATGTAACAATACGCGGACACAAAGTGAAGCGAAGTATGAACAGGTTTATTGGAATAACAGGTAGTTGGCAATGAATGATGGTATAGGTGAGTAACTGTAAATTGAGATAGCCTGGATGGCAGGATCGTAGATTTGACGGGAGTCTCTGTTTGGGAGAGTTTTTTTAACTTTTCCCAGTATGGAAAGGGATCATGGAGATCGGCGGAGCCAGGCAAACGAAGGACGCACACCTCAGCGACACAGGAGCTTGGACAAAGGAACACAGGTGAAGAACATAGGTTAGTATATGATCTGGAATTCAGCATACGATACCAGATTAAGTCTGCATGTGTAGATGAGACCGGACGACTAACGGAGCTGAGGTGTGCGTTAATAAAGGCAGTTCGTAATGAGGAACAGGTGAGGGTGACGAGTAGATGAGGTGCAGCAGGTGATGGCGATCAGAACTCCGGTGACTGAGAACGTGACATGAGTTTGTGACAACTAAATCCCATTCTATGTTATTTCACAAATCCAGACGTCATTATCATTGGTTGATATTTATTTTCAAATGTGTACACTTAAGTTATCCTGATTATTTGAAACAATATTTAATTCCATTCAGCTCTTCGTATAGTTTACGCCTAGCAGATCAAATATTTTTTGTTGTTCCAAGAACTAATAAAGTGGCAGATATTCATTCAAATATAAAGCACCATTTGATTGGAATAATTTGCCTGTTTCTATTTGATCTTTAAATTCTCTTCATATGTTTAGGAATGCTCTGGTACATCATTTACAGAATAATTGTTACTGTTTCTGATTTTTGTTTACATATGTCTGTATATTCCATTGTTATTGTATTATTGTTGTACTACTATTGTACTATTGAAAGATGTATGTTGTTGTGGGGTTAGACAGCTTTTTGAGAGCTTTATGTGTTTGTGAATGATTGTGTTGTTTTTGTATTGTTTGTATTGAAGTGATGTATTTACTGCACTGTTGCATCTGTCACTTGTGCATTGTATTGTGGACCCCCTTGTAAGCGAGATGACTCATCTCTTCATCTTATCCTCTTAATAATAATAATAATAATAATAATAAATCTGTCGAGCAACATATACCTCACTCCACAAACCAACTATGCTCTTGGAATGTCTGTAAAACTACCACCAAACAACAAACACCCAGATGCAGAACAAGGCCTCCAGTGAGCATAGCACAGAAATGTATAAACACATGAATCCAAATTTCCTCCGGGCTACACATCTTTGATATTTTATGTTTATATATATTAATTTATGCACATTTAAATGAATGTCTCAGTTTAGTTTATCTGTGTTTAGTATATGAGTTTTATATTCTGAACATTAGTGTCCATAACATTTTGGTAACTTTGGTTGTATTAACATTATAAAACTTCCAATATCAAATTCCATATGCAAAACAGCATGTAGTAAGACAAAGAGAGTTAGCTTTCCCTCCGAGAGGATAATTCAAGATTCAAAGAACTTTATTCATCCCAGAGGGAAATTGCTTTGCCTTTTCATAGTTGCTTATAAGGGGAATTAAGAAGAAAGAAAGAAGAAATAGAAAATAAAAAAAGAAATAAATATAAATATATAACTATACAAGAATAAAAGATAACTGTATACCTATACAGTAAATATATACAAACTCTCAGTAGTGATATAATATAGTGTGTTTTTATGCGTAGTTATGCACTAACATATATTTAGATATTTCCTGGCTCATCCGAGAGGGTTTCTTCACTGTCCTGTGCAATACATGGTATGACAAAGTGATACACTGTCTTCACTATTGATGTAAAAAAGCAAAGTACACCAAGTTCACTTAATGCACATGCTTTAGCCACCACTTGCATGGGAACAGGTAAAAGTGTTGTTGTGTTATGTAAAACTGCACAAATAGGGAAAAACAGTTTCATTACAATGAGGTAAACAATAAAAGAAACATAGCAACATTTTTACATTTACTCAAAGTAGGTTTAGCTGCCTTCCTTTCATGTCAATGCAATTCAGAGCACTATTCAAGATTTAACAGTTGAAATGAGTGTATCTGACATTTGGATTACACACGGGCTATTCAATTGGTGGCCCGCATGCCGGATTAATTGTTCCGGCCCTCAAAGCCGCTTAGTATTAAAATCTTAATCTTTTTTTTCTTCAGTATTGATTTTTATTAGTTTTATAACAACAATAAACAACAACATACCAAAAAACTAAAACAGAATACACTTACACAAAAAAAGAAAAAAAAGGGCCAGAATGCATTACAAATGACATAAGTGCCTAAAATAATTACAAAGGAGAAAGATAAAACATACAAATAGGAAATGAAATCAGCCTAGAAATCACCGTATCACAAATGTGTCAAGATCCATTAAATAGTAGTACTGTTATTAAGCTGTTGGAGGAAAGGACCCCAGATCTTTGAAAACTTGCTAAGAGACTTTTTTCATTGAACCGCATTTTCTGAAGATGTATGACAGAGGCCATTTCAGCGAGCCATCTCTGAAAACATGGGGGAGCAGTGCATTTCCACTCCCTCAATATAATTCTCTTGGCCACTACCATGCCCAGCATTAATGCCACAATTGCATATGATAAGGTAAAGCTGAAACTGTATCAGAGTAGCCAAAGATGGCCAATTCTACTTCAGGCAAAAAAGCCAGGTCATTTGCCGCAGAGTACCAAGAAAATATATCCTGCCAATACCTATGGAGTTTTGAGCAAAACCAAAAAGAATGAGATAAAGTTCCCTCTGCACCCTGACATTGATCACAAACCGGAGACACTGCTGGGTAGATCTCTGAATTAACTGAAGTCTTGCATTAATATAACAGTTATGTATTCTCTGTAGGATTTCAGACCACAGGTTCTCAGATATGTTGATGCCAACATCCTTTTCACAAGCTACCCTAAGATAATCAGAAGAAATGTTTAACTGCGAAGAGAAGAGAGAAACAAATTGTGAAATCAGATGCCTAGAATTAGGTGCTTTTCGCACTATATTGCAGAACTGGTGTTCTTCCTGCTGGATCCTGTAATCAGAAAAAGCTTGCTGAGCATAATGCCGAATCTGCAAGTAGCGATAAAAATGAGAGTGGTTTTAATCTACCAAGCAGGTGATCAAAAGAGGCAAAGCGACCCTCTGTGTATAGTTCATTAAAAGCAGAAAGACCCTTGTTATTCTACAATTGAAAGATTCTATTGCTCAGAGCGGGAGTAAAATTATGATTCTTACAAATGGGAGAATGTAGGGAAGGCTGTGTGATACCAAGAAATTTCTTGTTTCAATATTCTTAAAGAGCTATGCACAACAAAATTTTTAGAAATGCTCTTTAAAGGAGTATTTAAATTGGAGAGTAATAAAGCAGAAAGAGAGCTCTTGTTTAGAGAATGAGATTCCATATGAATCCAGGTAGGAAAATTTGCAGTCTCATTAAGACATGAATCTATACTCCAGTACATCAACGCCCTTACGTTTGCGTCCCAATAATAATGTTGAAAGAATGCCATAGCCAGCCCTCCAATCTTTTTAGATTTTTCCAGGTGTGCCTTCGAAATACGATGAGTCTTAAAACTCCAAATGAAAGGGAAAATAAAAGAATCCAGCTTTTTAAAAAATGATTTGCGAAGATAAATGAGTAGATTTTGAAACAGATATAAAAACCTTGGAAGGACCACCATCTTTATGGCATTAACACGGCCTATTAATGATAAAGGCAAAAGCCTCAGTTTTTCAATGTTGGATTTAAGGCTCTTTATTGCAGCAATAAAGTTGAGTTTAAATATGTCTTTTGAATCTAAGGGAATAACCAATCCTAAGTAAGTGAAATGATCACGAATTATTTTAAAAGAGAGGGACTCCAAGGGGAACAAATATACTTTTATTCCAATTAATAGAATACCCAGAAAATGAACCAAAATGTTTTATCAAGTCCATTACTGGCCCAATTTTAATCCCACTAATAGAAGAATGCTGCCGAATACTTATAGCCAGCGGTTCCAGAGCCAAATTAAACAGTAAAGGACAAAGGCAACATCCCTGCCTAGTCCCTCTGTAAAGTGGAACATAGTCAGATTTGTCCAAATTAGTGAGTACTGCAGATTTTGGTTTTGCATAGAGCATCTCAATGTATGTACGAAAGTGTTTACCAAACTTAACTAACACCGAGTATATATATCACCACTCAATCTGATCGAAGGCCTTTTCAGCATCTAGAGAGATAACAGCTGCCTTAGTCCAGTGAGAATCTATATTATACATAACATTTAACAAGCGCCAAACATTTGAAAAAGAAAATCTACCCAAAATAAAACCAGTCTGATCATGATGAATTAATGAAGCCATGTGCTTGCTCAAGCGAATGGCCAACACTTTAACAACAATCTTCTGATCACAGTTAAGCAAGCTTAATGGTCTATAACTAGAAGGATCAGTGTCATCCCTATCTTTTTTAATAACAAACAAATGTTTGCTTCATAGAGAGAATAAGGACGTTGTTTATTTTCAAAAGAACGATTTATCATTCTCAGCAATAGTGGAGCAATAATATCTGAATGAGCTTTATAGAATTCAATACAAAACCCATGGGGCCCTGAGGCCTTACCATTTGGAAAAGACTTAATAGCCTCCAAAATTTAATCTAGAGTGAACTCTTTATCCAGATTGCTTTTGGCATTCTCACTAAGCTTTGGAGTGTCTACTGTATCAAGAAAATCAGTAATATCTAAAATGGGCATGTTACACTTTGAAGTAAATAGATTTTTATAGAATTCCAAAAAACAAGAATTAATTTCCTTTGGATTGGTTAATAACACACCAGTGCCTGATTTAATTCGGAAAATAGCTCTATTGGGCTGTATGCCTCTTAATTGACGAGAGAGTAATCTTTCAGGTTTGTCACCCATCTCAAACTGCTTACGTTTTATCTTAAGCATCATATTACTGACTTGTTCACTCAAAATGTTATTATACTCGTACTTCAGTTTCAGCATTGCATTAAGATCTGACTGAGATTTAGATAGTCTATAGGCATGCTCCATAGTTGGAAGCAAGGTTTCAATTTCGGCAAGCCGTCTATGTTTCACCTTCTTCCTGCTCGCATCATAGACAATTATATTGCCCCGCAACACTACCTTAAAGGTCTCCCAAAGAGTGGAATCAGACACGTCACCTTTAAAATCAAGAATAAAATCGTTAAAATCAAGAAACTGCTTGGTGTGAAAGAAGATGTATGTGTGACAATACATCTGTTCCTGTAGCTCAACTGGTAGAGCATTGTGTTAGCAGCGCAAAGGTTGTGGGTTCGAACCCAGGAAACACAAATACTGATAAAAATTGTATACCTTGAATTCACTGTAAGTTGCTTTGGATAAAAGTGTCTGCCAAATGAATAAATGTAAATGTAAAATGCTCCTGCAATAATAACCAAGGGTTTAGACGCCAGTTGTACCTAGACTGAGAGACATAGAAAGATTGAACACCATAGTAAGCAGACTATGATCAGATTATTATAATATTATTATATTTAGTCTGCATTACGTTCGAAATAAGTTTAGAATCAATAAGAAAATAATCTATTCTAGAATATGATTTATGCACAGGAGAAAAAAAGAGTAATCTCTGTCAGATAGGTGTTGCAGTCTCCAAATATCAATTAAATTAAAAGACTTACATAAATTATTTAAAGTACTAACTGAACGTAAAATGTGAGGGACCTGTGTGGAGGAGCGGTCCAAATAAGCATCCAGATAGCAGTTGAAATCACCGCCAATTATTACATTTGTAGAACTGGGGTCAGAAAGCAAGTCAAAAATCTTTCTAAAGAAATTAGGATCATCAGAATTTGGACCATGTAGATTTACACATATCTCCCAGAAGGATCAGAGATGACAGTAAACAAACGAAATGGGATAGATTTCAGAAAAAGGATAGCAACACCCCTGGCCTTTGAGGAAAAAGAAGACTGATACACTTGCGAGATCCAGTTAGATCTCAGGCGCCTCTGCTCTGTCAGTCTGATGTGAGTCTCTTGCAAAAAATAATATTGGCAGAAAGGAACTTAAGATGAGCAAATACTTTGCCTCTTTTAATCTGGTGTCCCATACCTCTAACATTCCAAAATACAAAAGTGACATTGGTCACCCCAGAAGAACTATATGCATCAACCTTCGTCATTGAACTTAAATATCACCAGTAAAAAGTCAAAGAAGGCAGTAAACACTGTAATATAAATAGCCCAGAACACCCCATTATAACTCACCCCCACCCACAACCGTTTCCCCAACTGAAATAGTAAAACTCATCCATCACCATGAAGGTAGCAGAGCAAACGGAGAAAACAAAACAAGGAACTTACACAGTAAGCTGTAGAAAAAAATCTCAGTCGCTCTCACCAGCTGCTGACAAAAAAACAAACATGGAAAATTACCGTCAAAAACATAAAAAAACGAGGATGAACATAAATTAACAATTTAACAATCCACCCTAATCAATCCAGTGCAACAGTACAATAAATCAAAATCAGCAAAGAGAAGTCATTTGTTAGATAGAGAGTCCGAATACTTTCGTGCTTCTTCTGGTGAATCGAAAGTCGATATGGAGTCTTTGTGCTTAACTCGCAATTTTGCAGGAAAGCGAAAAGAACAGGACACCCCCGCATCCTTCAAAACTTTCACCACTGGTTCGGATTTCCGCCGTATAGTCCGGAAAGATATGCACCTGTTTCCCCATACAATACAGCGAAGCGTTATCACGGCTCAAACGGAGGATCAGATCTTTGTCGCGGTCATGATGCAGCTTCGCAATAAACGTGCGCGGCCTCTCGTCATGTGTAGGCTTCGGTTGCAATGACCTATGGGCGCGATCCACATTGACAGGTTTCGGGAACTTGTCTTGGCCGAATAGTGTAGTAATTAGCCCAGTAACAAACTCCGTAGGAAAACCCTGCTTGTTCCCACAAATTTCAAATTTAGCCGACGCGAGCGGCCCTCCAGATCATTTACTTTAGCGTGAAGAAATTTATCCGAACGCAGTTCCTCACTCTACTCCGTCCAGGTGTGAATCAAAACCGGTCATGGCTAACTCCAAATCTTTAACTTTTTTCTTAACGCCAGACTGTTCGGACTGTAGGTTGGCCAGCACGGCATCCAGCGCATCGAGACGAGTGTTGATAGACAACTAAGTGTCTTCTATGAGCCTCTTCAAATTGTTGCCTTGCGTCTTGATGGCTGCAAGTATAGTATTGGCGGTGGCTGAGGAGAGGGGATCGCTCATGGCGTCACCATCTTTGCCCTGCTGCGCAGCCTTCGAGAGCTTCTTGGAAGTCATTATAATGTTAACTGTAGGAAAAATTGAACTTTAAATGCACTGCTGCAATCGCCAACAATTACGGTAGAGGCTGTAACATCAAACAAAATAAACACAAAAAAAACAAAATTGAACTTTGGATGCACTGCTGCAATCAGCAACAATTACGGTAGAGGCTGTAACATAAACAAAATAAACACGACTTTATTTAGTTAACACACTTTATTTAGCTTCCACCATCACGTTCGGTACCAAAACCAAAAAAACTAAAACAAAACCAGCCTCTCTCGTTCCATCTTCACCGCCCATGCGCATACCCTGTACCGTAGTACACTGAATAGGGGCACACAGTACCGAAGTGCATTATATAAAGTGGGATTAACATGTTAACACAAACTTTGGGCGAACTGGTATATTGACGAATATATTAAACAAAAACGGGAGTCAGCACCGAGGAGACTTAAACGACATCTAAAATAAATTTAGTTTAGTCGGACAATGGGCGCTTCAGTTATGAAGTGACGTGCATCTGTTCCATTTAGCCTGACGAGCTGCAGTCGCAGCGCAGAACAAGAGTGACGTGAATATTAATGAGACTTCCCCTACCACCCTGCAAAAAGAAAATTCACGCCCCGGCTGTCATTACTGAGTGGTTTCCCTGTGATTTATTGGATTACTCGTTATTAGCCTTGTGACTGTCTACTAGATTCTGATTGTTTGCTGCCTGCCTCCAGGGCCGCATTAACACTGTAAGGGGCCCCTGGGCTTTACCTCTTGTGGGGCCCTTCATCCACCAGAATTACAGCCTACATTCACACAATCTTTATAATCACAAAGTAAAAGTTATGCCCTGAAAGGCATATACAACTTTTCTTTATTAATATAGCCTATAACAAGAATACTTCATTTACAATACAGCAGTTTGTTAATATGTATGATATGCCTATTTAATTACATTTATGCAGAATTGTTCACACCAGCATCGCGATTGATCATAAACAATAATTATATCCACAGCTCCAGTGTGTAGTGGCTAACTACTGGAAACTCAACTATTTTAACATGAAAAACAACATTAACGCATTTGGCAGACGCTTACATCCAAAGTGACTTACAATACATTCAAGTTATACATTTTTATCAGAACATGTGCTCCCTGGGAAACTACAACCTACAAACTACAACCTTTGCGCTGCTAATGCAATGCTCTACCAACTAAGCTACAGGAACACTAGTTAACTAATTATAGCCTAACTAGCTACTGCTAGCATATGACCTACCAGTAATTGGTGGTGATCGCCTTTCCCCTTCGCTATGATCTTCGTCTTCAGCTTCTCCCATGCCTGTGTTAAAATATGCCGTGAGCTTGGGAATTTTTGTCAACAAATTCGACTGACTTTCAACTTTTCGCTATTTTTCTCTTTTGAGATCCGCTTTCATAATTTTTTCATAATCTTATTAATTTGACAATTTGACTCGATTGTGGCAGTTTGCTTATTAAGACTTCAATGTGAGTACGTCACGTGTGAATTCGATACAGGCCAATCACTGGACGCGTTCAGAAACGTTAATCAATAATGGATATTTTTATTGGATTTCAGACAGTTGTTTGATTATTTTCTTTGTACTAAGTGCAAATAGCGTAAAATGCTGTTTACACTAAGTGTTAATAGAAGGTAGATGCAATTTACACTAAGTGTAAATAGCTAGAGATTCTATTTACACTGTTAAAATAGCAGGATTTTCTGCTATTTATAGTACTTATTGCAAATAGTGGCAATTATCTGCACCTCAGTGTTGTACTACATTATAAAACAGTATACAATAATAACATATTGCGTGCAAATGATAATTTTAATTCAAATTATTAAATAGATGCCATCTTTTCGGGACAATATACGCCCTCCCTACACCTACCCAACCACACCGATACTTTCTTTCGATTATGTCATTTTCATTGAAAATAAATGCCTTTATGATATGACATTTGAAAAGGGAGGAAAAGAAAGCTCAGCAAAAGGCGGATTTAATATCGAGTCAACCGCGTAAAAAATGACTGCAACACATGCTTTACCATCTATGTTATGTATGTTAAATCCTTAAAAAGAAAGCATGGGGTACACAACCTGCTTTTAGGATTAGAATATTTGAGTGTTGCAACTGCTTCCTGGAAAACTCTGCAAAAATGCTGTTTGGAGGATGGGGGGCAAATTCTGATATTGATTAAAGATTATGAATGCACATAAATAAAAAAAGATCTGCACAGATACTTTATTTCTAATAAACACTACACTTCATTAAAAATAAGCATTGACATTTTCCATTGCAAGGTGATTTTAGGACTAGTCCCAGATTAAAATGCATGTGTGAGCTGTTTTAAATGAAAACAACTTGCACTGACATTTCTGAAAATATATTAGTACCATTGCTTTGTCTTAAGATGTACACCAATAATGCTTTTTGTAAGGCATGTTTGTATAAACTACTTAAATGTCCTTGTAATGTAAGGCTTAGTCCTGGATTAATTAAACTTGTCTGGCAAACCACCCATAAATGTGACCCAGTCTATAAAAACCCAGCTAGTCATTTTTTTGTGATTTACTGTTTTCTACATAAAATCATCCTACATAATGTAAAAAACATTCTGTGAAAATAGAACTTTAATATTTTTAATATAGACTAAGACCATTTTGAGACTAGCCTGGTTTTCACAGACTGGGTCACAAATGATTAGGGTAGACAGGGCACCAGTAAACAAGCTTTGTAGTAAGGTTGATGAACAACCCTTAGTGTTGCCCCCACACGTCCCTTTGATGCCAGGTAGTATGAAATAAAATGTAATGATGTGAGTTTTACATTGCCATTCCAGTAAATTTAAGTTGCATTTTATTATTTAATTTCGTTGAAATAGTTAATTTTATAATTTGAGTATTTTTGTTATATATGTAGCATGTTGACGTTAACTCGCGCTGGTAATTAGTTTCGATTTTGCCAGCGCCGTCAACCTATCAGTGCCCGTTTTTAGGGTATAAAAAGGAGAGTGGTTTGTTGGCTGGGTATCCGTCACCACTGGTTTCTTGTCCTGATTGGCCCTGCGTCTTTCTTGGCCCCGCCCTTTTTGTGGATTTTGTGAATGGTGGTAGGTATAGTGGCGGCACTTTTGAATCGGGGATTTTATTAAATGTTAACTTGTGTTTGTTGCCGCCAGGATAATTTGTTGCATCTGTGGATATCTGCCTCTTTGTGCATTGGCTGTTCCACTATTCCATTGTTTCCAGGTAGGTTGGGCTTTAAATTAGCGCTACGTTTTGTTGGAGAGATTTATAACGCTTGCATGCTTTTAGTTTGCCGTTATTCAAGCAGCTGTAAGCGGCTTCAATTATATATGGCGAATGAC
>JAZGTK010017411.1:0-12286 GCA_036877625.1 Ambastaia sidthimunki
AAGCCACAAATCTACAAAACATTGACAAATTAGCAGGATTAGCAGGTGGTCAGAAAAAACTGACGAACATGGTTTCAAACATTTCATTTGATAACTAGAATCCCAACCTCAGTGATAAGACATATTTCTAGACACAGCTGGCTATTATACTTCCACTATTAACAAACATGCTTTTTCTGGTTTGCTGGTCTGGTCATGTGTTTAAACAGGTCTCTGTGTCTATCCAGCCACTGAGGTATTGCTATGTGTCAGTGACGTGTGGTCTAACAAAAAATGAGGACATATATATATATATATATATTATTCCACCCTCTCAAATCTAACCTGATACCTCCATTGCATCAAACCAAATAGATTATGTGGAAAGTGAAGCAACATCCCCAAGGCAAAATCTGGGGAGACATTAAGCACAGAAAACAAACCCACTGCATAGAAAACACATACATACCTTGTTTACACAGTTAGATTTAAGTGCAGAGCTTGTCTTGCTTCTTGTGCCTTCACTGTGCTGAGAGCACAACCATTTTTGCCCCAATATGCAATCCAATAAAGGAAATGCTCAGAGATTTCTTTCCTTGTAGGGTAAATATGTCAGTCTTAGATCAAATAAATTAATTGCCTTTACAATGAACACAGGATAGATCTTGGGTCATAGTCCCGCAGAGTGACTGCTTCCACATTGGCCATCTAATGAAGAGCCCAGGTGTGTATGTGTTCATGACTTGCAGTGTGTTCACTCATTACCAGTGATGGGTTAAATGCAGAGGTCACATTTTGGGTATGGGTTACCATATCTCACAGACATACTGATACCCGGCATAAAATGGGCAACATTAGCACAAGGGCTTGTTTGAATGTGTGGGACAACTTTAATTTTCTGTGAAAGAGGATATCAGAATGGACAGTTGCTTAACCCAGCATTTCTTGCATCAATACAATTCTTATAACATTCGAGTAACCAATGATTTCTTATTGGTAACAGGAATTTGTTAAAAAAAAATCAATTAGACCACCTTCTGTTTCCAGAAAACATGCCAGGAACACTTACAGTGCAATGCCATCATAATAACACCCACAAGTTGTCTACTATTCAAAAGGTGTTAGGATGATGTAATATGCAATATATGGATATTGTAATTTTGTGTCCACCACTCCCCACAGCATTAGTATTGTGGTTTCAAAATTCCCTCACATTTTATCACAAAAATAAGTAATTCCATTTCGTTCAGCTCCTCAGAAAAAAAAACATGGACAAGTGACTTAAAAAATGCAGTCAAAAATGTCAATTGTGACCAAGGTGTTAGCTATGCAGTGCTGAGTGGAGTCTAACATAAAAGGTTGATTTCATCAGACTCCTCTCGCAGACTGGCATACAGAATTCATGATTATTAAGCTGTTTGTTATTTTGTATTTTAAGACTGACGTATTTCCCTCCTCTGATTATCTGTCCAAACACTATTTATTTTGGAAACATGGGAATCGCACAACATCCAGGGAATGTTTAGGCTCCACAGCACTTTGCCTCTTCTTAGTCTATGATATAATACTCCCTTCCACCATCCCCATGGAATGACAAATATCTTCTCTATAAAAAACTCTTGTTTAATGTAACAGTAAAAGCAGCAGTTGCATTTCTGTTGTGATGTGTGCTGTATGTACAGTCTTTTGTTATTGTATGACATCTTTATTGTTGTGTCTTTTTTCATTGTTACCGTTTAGAGATTGCATGTGTATTTTATGTGTATAATTTTATTTTCTTCTGCTGCACCATTAAAAAAAAAGTAAACAAAATAAAAATCATAGTAAAGTACTGCTACTTTCCAAACAAGAATGTACCATGAGTACAGCTTTTCCTGAAAATTGCTTGAGTAAAGAGTAGCTTGTTTGTATTGAGTAGTGAGTTGTAAGAGCTATTTGTCTTTGCCCTTTATAAACACAGATCTAAAATGACCTACAAACTGCAAACTTAACTGTTTACAGTTCAGGAACCCTTTGTACTACTGGCATTATATTGGCCCTTTTGAAAATAGACTTTTTTTTAACCTTAAGGTTTTTTCACACAGAATGCAATGTAACTACATAGATGTACAATACAATAACACATTTGAAATAAAACAATAACAAGCCAAAAATAAATAACAAATCCCTAAAAAATAGTTACAAATAAAATGTTATTGTATAAATTAATGTTGATTATTTATTTATAAAACATTTGTATGAAAATACATTTATGAAACTGTTTATAAAAACCTGGAAGAACTTTTAGACAACTATAAAAGCACAGATCAAATACTACACTAATGCAGGGGTGCTTAATCCTGCTCTTGAAGAGCCAGTGTCCTGCAGAGTTTAGCTCCAATTTGCCTCAGCACACCTGCTTGGAAGCTGTTAACCTGCCTAGTAAGACCTTGATCAGTTGGTTCAGGTGTGTTTGATTACGGCTGGAGAGAAACTCTGCGCTACACTGGCCGTCCAAGAGTGTGATTGGGCAAAGTAGTTGTCGATGTTACTAGATATGACCGAACACATTATACGCATGCGCATAAAGTAGCTGTTTTCACAAATTTGCAATTTTGGAGTTCACATGGAAACAATAACAGTTTTTTTTAAATAGCTTGCACTTAAAAGAATACTGTAATACTGTTGTCATGCAAACATGGACCCCTGCTCTTGCTTAGCATGATTTGATTGGCTAGTTTATATTTTAAATGCTGGTTGACAGTTTTTTTAAAAAAAAGAAGAAACTGACCCATTGAACCATAGTTGACGATGTTTCAAAGGCTTCAAAAAGAAAAGTTCTTCCCTAAATCACATGTGATGTCAAAGTCATCCAACATAAAGTTTCATAATAATTATGGGCCCAAAGTGCTATACAAACCTGAAGTTTTGATGCAACCCAAACATCAGACAAACTAATGACTCATCTGGGTTTAACTTTGTGTTTGGTACAAGGCAGGACATTTGTGTTCATTTCCATCAACTTATAAGATGGTTTCTTCAAAACAACAACAGATTTCAAACCACCAAACTGCCATTTTGGGTCACATCTGTTTCCGTCATTACAGGCTTTGATAGCACAAACACTTTGGCTCATAGCAGCACACACAAGTATTGTTTCTTTTCTTTCTGTTTTTTCTTTACTTACAATCTAATGCAACCCAGTGGCCAGTAATATGAGGTGCAATCACTTTGCTTGTCAGGTGATTGCCATTTTCCAATTAAAAGAGCTGATTGGCAATCATTAGTAACTGAAATGCAAGTAGACATACTAATGAAAAATCTGGATATTGAAAAGCTACTTTAGAATATTTTTAGAAAAGCATACAAATACACTCTACTAATTTTGCAGTATATACTAAGTGAGTTGTGAATATTGTGCTAATTTTCTGTAAGTTGATTGACACCACACAAACTATTCAAACATTATTCAAATATATTCTTAATTTTCTTTAAATATTTGACCAGGAAATATAATCAGTGAAGAATTTAAACATTTTTACACTTAAAATTAAAGTTGAAGATATTTTTTCCTCAGTGATAACTGTACTCAACTAAATTAAACATGCACTGTGAAGTCACGTGACAGTAATATAGCATAATATAATTTGAAATATTTATGAATGTGTTCTCTTTCATATACTGTATGAAACAATGTGCAGCAAACAGTGTATAAGTAAGCTAGTGATCCTTTCCAAAAAAATTCATCTAGTAACCTTGAATTACTAAGAGCTAGTGATCCTGATAATGACAGTAATTACTAGCGGGTAGTGATCCTACCTGATTTACTGTACTCATCTAGTATTACCATTGCATGGTGAATAACCTATTTTGCTTCATAAAATAACCCAAAACAACTTTTTTTTTTTTTTTTTGGAAAGTGAAAGTTGTAATTGCTAAATATGTCCAAAGAAGCTGATTAATATTTGTACCCTAACAGTCAGCTCATAATAGTATTTTAAAGCAACACGAACAGAAGCAGTTTAAGGGCATTTGTCGTAATGTCGCTAATGGCCTGCCAGTTGAAACAAGAGTGTGATGCATTTCCTGTAATGAAAATGCTATTTGTGAACTGAACACATTAGGAATGACAAGAACTGCATTTGTAATGGACCACTAGCCCACTACTGCATAGTGAATACTGTACATAGCACAGAAAATGGTATGTGAAAACTATGCAAAATGCAGTAATAACCTTGAGCCAATTGCATTGTGGGATACAGCAACCAGATCAGTGTGCTCTATTTATGTACTGCACATGTTAGCAAATGTAAATCATTCAGGTGCCCCCTTTACATGCTGCATTCTGAAAAATGCGTCAAGATTTGCATAGGAACATGCAGTTCAATGCAGGAAATGATGTGTTTATATAGGAGAGATGGAGGGAAAAATGAAGATGAAGCTGTAAAGATTAGCAGTCTGACCTCTGCACTGAACTCACCATGCTCGTTCCAAACCCATGCACCTTATTTTTCAAAAATGATTATGGCAACCTCAACAAAATTTGAAAATAATGAAGGTGACAAGTTGATGAATTAACAAATTAGATGAAAAGACACTGGGCAATTGTTGCTGTACAATGCTTCATTGGTCACAGGGATTGTTCATACACACAATGGCCACAGACTCAGGTTCTTACAAACACAGCCAAGCTGGTAAAAGAACCTATGGCTACACTCCATTCAATCAATATGAAATAGCAGCAAACCCTTCTTACCAAACAGCGAATAGCATGTGATCCAGAATCATATTGATTCTGTCTATTAAAATGGTACACCCTGATGGGCCTCATTCTGTGGTTTAGAAGTGCAATGCCACTTTGGCTGAATAGAGGTTTTGTAATGGTGTGAAGAAATTGTCATAATATTGAATAATTTCAAAGTGCTAACTGGTTAATAGACCTGCATGAGCAAATCAGCATGCTATGTGTAAATATATACACAATAAACATTTGCACGGTGAATGTATGTTAGTGTGCACAATGTTACATTTACATTAAGGCATTTAGCAGATGCTTTTATCCAAAGCGATTTACAATGTGAGGAGAACATAAAAGCAAAAAATGGAAAACGAAGTTCAGGACTGTTTAGCCAATTAGTAGTCATAATGAGAAAGTAATCACATTATTGTTTTTTCTCACCTTTGGAAGTTGCTTTGCATAAAAGTGTCTGATAAATGCCTGAATGTAAATGAAAATAGCCAACTAAACAAATCTTTATACAAAGACATACAGTACAGTTACACAGTAAGGGAAGGCCCCTGAAGCAACATGGATTTAATGCTGTTAAAGTTGAAATTTCCAGTTCTAAGCTGTGTTTATTAAAACACCACAAGTCCACCAGAACTCATAAATCTGGGTATATGACATCTGTAACACCCCTGTTTGGACTGTCTGTTTGGTTTCCCCCTTGTCATGCCCATATTTGGATTTCCTGTTTGTTAATTGTCTTTAGAAGCTGTTTCATGTTGAGTGTTCATTGTCTGGTATTGGCATTATGTTGCCTTTTCCTGCCTTGTGGATCTGTATGGTTTGTGGATTATCTTTATTAAATACCTTTTTGATTTGGATTCCACGTTGTTTTGCTCCTTGCATTTGAGACCACCCGTGACAGAATACCAGGCCGAAACGTAAGCGGCGCTTTAATACCGCTTTTATTTTCTCCGTCTCTACGACTGTCCGTCTCTGCCTCAGGCTCCACGTCCACCTGCTCCACATCATCGGTCGGCCCCCAGGAGCTGTCAGCTGTCGCCCCTCTGGACTCTGTTTGTCCCCCTCCCAGGAGTCCGACCTTCGCCGAAGCCTCACCCAAGAACTGTAACACTGTTTGGACTGTCTGTTTGGTTTCCCCTTCTCATGCCCATATTTGGATTTTCTGTTTGTTAATTGTAATGAGTCTCACCTGTTGTTAATTAGTCTGTCTTTATAAGCTGTTTCATGTGTTCATTGTCTGGTGTTGGCGTTTATGTTGGATGTTCTGATGTTCCTGCCTGTTAATGCCTTGTGGATCTGTATGGGTTTTATGGATTATCTTAATTTTTTTAAAAATCTTTATTACCTTTTCTTTTATTTGGATTCCATGTTGTTTTGCTCCTTGCTTCGTCGTCCCAGTGCCCAGGGACAATTAATAACTGATAGACAGGTATAGTCAGATTTTTGTCCAATAAAAAGCTTTCCAGGATAAGTATTTTCCTTCCCCTAATACCACCTGCAACTGACTAGCAAGTAGCAAATCATAGACTGTGGCTTTGACGGCTGTGCCATATTTACTATTATGCATCTATGAATTCCTACATTGCATGATAATTAGGCCTGTTTAGCCAATGGTTGCATTGTGTAAAACATGGTAAATTATACTGTCTGTTGCTAATCTTGCATCTGCAGTGCTAGCATTGCATAACATTTTGTGACTAGGAGACAAGCTCAATCAAACACCTACAAAGATAATGACATTTCTATTTTTTCGTTGGATGTTTTTTATGGTCAGAAGTTAAGGAATCTCCCAAATTTGTCATTGGATGGAATGCAGCATAGGCTGAAGGGTAATAGTCCACAGACAGTCCATTTTGAGTCTGCAAAGTTTTGGTTACCAGCCCAGATCTTTACCCACTAGGCCACACCACCCTTGTCTCAAACAAATTCAGCATATTTTGCAATCAATAAGCCCATGGCGGTTCTCTTAAAAATGACCTTGTATAAAAACAAAATACTCCAGTGTCACAGTGAAAGCTTTCAGTGTTTGTGACAGCGGTGAGACTAGACACTGTAATTTGGGCCATGAATGCTGTAGCATGGCTGACAGCAAGGTAACATCTCACTTTCCTATGCTAACACTTGCAGCTCTTTTACCATGAAATCACACCTTCACTGAGGGATGCTTTATTGCCCAAAACAATTATGCGATGCTTTTCTGTGGCTCTCAGCGGAAAATCACACTTTACAAATAAAAGCCAATGCATGGCACAAAATGGTGGTACATAGAAGAAATAAACAGTATTTCAACATTCACTGACTTTTTTTTTTTTACACAAGGCTGGTTTGAAAACAAACTATAAGAATATTTCAATATGATAAGCAAGATTATCACCTGAGATTATTTTATCTTTTTATATTGCTTCAACAGAAGTGACTTTTTCTGTCATTACAGGCGATAAGTGCTTTCAAGGGCATACTGTTTCATTAGTATCATTATCTGTGCTGCTATCTGCCACCTCTATCTCAATTTTCAGGAAATTAAAATCTTAGAAAATATAGGTAATTTGTAGACATAAAGGTTATGTAAGTGATCATTCCCTCAATGTTTAATGGAGGGAAGGTTACAATGTTAGCTTAGGGAAGTTTGAGAATGTAATTGCATCTTTATATTTGATGATATGGGGTCTTGTGGCATAGAGTTGACAGTCTCTGGATCATTTGCCCTAAAAGTCATTTGATGATTAAACACCATGAAATCGGTTAAAGAGTCGCAGTTTTCTTTCCCTATGTTTACCTTCAAAACAGGATGCTAGGAATCATCAACAGAACTGAGGCAGCCAATAGGATTTAGTTTGTGTGACAGCCAGTAGACATGATGTGGATTTAGAGGGCGGGGCATTTGCATTCTAGAGAGCATTTCATCACACTAAATATTAGATACATTTTGTCCTTGATATTTTTTTTTCCTGGAAGAGAAAAATTGTAAATCTGAACTGTAAAAAAAGGTTTTTCTGCTAAAAGGTTTTTTAATAATAAGGTGTCGACCTACTCTAAAAACTCTCCAAATTTTTTTTTTTCAATTTTCTCCACAAAACTCAAATTTGAAAAGCAAACCCGTGTCATATAATGATATAATTACATTATAATTACATAATGATAATCATAGCATACTTGCCAGTGTTAAGAGACACCTTAATGTAATAAATAAATGGAAATCCAAGTTTCCGACAATAAATTTGGGAGGCTACACATTGAAAAACACAAGTTGCCTTTGTTGCGCTTCTAAAGTTTACCTAACTTGCAAAAAAAAGGCATACACACAAGAAACACAATTTAAGCAGTGGGAGGGGAGGCTACCCTCTGAGTTGAAGTCTTTAGCTCTTGCAAGTGTAACCCATTGGTTTCACACTGTCCTTTATGTAGCCCTACTAACTGTGTTGTTCACCATTTTGTTTAAATTAGAATGGCTATTATTAACACTAGCGGTATCTTAAAGGTCAGACACTTCCTGTGAAGGAATCCCAGGGGTTGTCATCAAGTTCCAAGTTCCACAGCAGTAAAGCCAAAAGATTCTCTTAAAGAAAACAGAGCTAAAAGCAGAATTTAGTATGAATCGTGAATCAAGTCAAAGGAAAGCTGTAAAGCTAGCCATTGCACGTTTTTTGGATACTATTTACCAGAAATAATATTAGTAAATATTGTAAATGTAAAGTCAACATGGCGCATTCCTGATCCTAGTCCGTGATTCATTAGTGTCTGTTATTCTGAAGAAGTGTTTGTAATCTTTTTTTAGCCAAAATTCGATATGGTTGATATTGTTAATCTCAATTGTTTGGAAACCTCTTTCCACCAACCCCTTGGGTCCATTACACAACCACACCCACTTTTTGTAATCCAATAAACAGGTAAAGTCCTGTGCTTTTATCTCATTCATCTTGTTTCACTCAGAAATATGTCAGATTACAGAAATAAAGTAGATTCAGAACAGTATTTAATGTTGACAGAGATTCAACATTTTAAATCTAAACATTTATTTGATTTACTACATTAGCAGGATTTTTTATATCATCCTCATATCATCCCTGTCAGATCATAGCAGTTTCCTCTTTTGATGTAAAATGTAAATGAAAAAGTAATGAATAACTGAACAAATAATTAAATGAATAATTAATTTAAAGTTATCTATAAGCCATTACTGAATTTTTTTTTGTCAAGATGACAAAACAAGACAGAAAAGTAATAATGCATGGCCTCTGCAGGCTGCTGTACATCCTGCTATGAAAATGTAATCTCTGTACTGTTTGTTCTAGGATGAGGTCATTATCTCCTGAATTAATCAGTGCTGTGTATTTCCACACAAGATTTCTAACAGCCTCAGTTCAATACTGAAAAAAATCAATACACATGAGAATGGACTGCCCATTAATTTAGCTGTGCCTCAAGAAATCTGCAGCCTTTTCCCACATAATTCTGAGTCTGTCCTCAGAGCAGAATGGCTTTCTCTTTGCCTGGGAGAAACATCAGGGTCGAGTGTTTGCACGTGTGCTGCTTAGTAGGAATGTGCTTCATATAATAAGCTCTTTTCTTAACATATTTCTCTTTAAAACAAATCCAAAACAGCCCAGTAGAGTATGTATTTAGCTTTCAAATGAATATATTTATAATGATGAATGAATACGCTTTCAAAAAAGTTTCATAATGCTTTTATGAAAGTAATTTAATTACAGATTACTTTGTGTCTGACAGTTGCTTCACACAAAATCAATCCGAGATTGACTGTGATGTCTTGATTGTGTGCCTTTCCACGGTACCTTTGTCAAAGGCTGATTTAAAACATTTTGCAGGGTATTAATAGGATGCCCTACTTTCTGTCCACAGATAAGCATGCTAACGTGAGGAGATGAGTCATGAGACCTATGTCATAGAACAAATATAATGTTATAGTTAAACCAACCTCTGTGTGATTCTGGATGTCACTGCACAGCTACATTAAGCTTTTCAAATCTGTACAATTCATAATAAATTTTTGTCAAATGTCTTAAAGGGACTGCCTGCTTGGAGCTTAAGCCTGGAGCAAAACCTGTTTATTCTTACTTTAGTTGAGTGTTATTTGCAACATTGGTAGACTTGCGTCCAATACACATTCAGTCTGTGGTCCTGAGGAGGTTTAGCTGTGATAAAAACTTGATGTGACATATTAATCATGTTTCCCCTACACCAACAAAACACTCGAGGTACCGTCAATTTCTACAATATACCTGAGCTTTGACTGGCATGTAATTTCAAGATGGATACTTGAAAAATGTAAATTCTGATAGAGCAGGTGTTGAAAGAATAGCATAATTTTGACACGCTCTCGCTTGAATGATTGCAGGTCGATATGATTGTGATGCAGGCTCGGATGACGGTAATTTAAGTGCCACCTCAACAGAGAAATGAATGACACACGACAGGCCTGACACATAACCACTAAGCCGGGTCCAAATCCCTAATGTGATTTGTAATCGCATCATCTGTGCTGTTTAGTTATTATCATAAGTTTAACTAACTGCTCATAGAGCTGAGATGCTGCTATTAATGCACAAACACCACATGATACTTAAATCATCAAATAGCTTCAATTAAACAGTTTGATTCCCCCTGCTGAAATGAAACGACTAAGGTGCTCTTGAGCAAGGTACCTTTACCCCAGTTGCCCCCTGGCTCCACAGTGCTGCTTGTTGCTCTGGGTGTGTGTTCTCGACTTGCAGTGTGTGTTCACTACTTAACAGTATGGGTTAAATGTTGAGATCACATTACAAGTATGTGTTATCATACCTGACAAATATGTCATTTTCACTTTCACTTCAAATGGGATAGAAAATGAACCTTTAAATAAAAATCCAAAAATGAAAATGCTTAAATATATTATTTACCTTCCATATGCTTTGAACTTTAGAATGCTAATTAAGTGACCATAAGTGTAAAATGCAGAGAAGAAAAAAAAAGAAACATCATTTAAGTAAGATAACAGTTGTGGATACTCTTGTATTGTACTCTTGGTTGTGGAATCTTGAATGTTAGCATGGCTATTTGCAGAGCTGTTGTTAGGACTGTGTATTGCTCTGAGTCCTGTCACATTTTGCAAATAAAATGTAATAAAAATAAAACTAGCTAAAGGCCTGCTGTTTTATAAAATGTATGGCAAGATGACTTCTTTTTGGCCTACAGGCTGTGTGGACAGCTTATCCATGGACAGTATGTATTGGTAAGGCTAAAAATGTAAGTGGACTTTAATTGCACTTTGATAATTATGCTTGCAGAAAAAGCTTCATTGGAACTTTGCCTCCCTCTTGTATCATAAACAGACAACAGCTAACTGCTAAGCACTGACAGACATTTTAAAACAGTTTATTCAGAACTGTGGTGAAAAGCAGTGATTCTCAGCCCAGATTGATTTTTTTTAAATTTATATATTTGTTAAAGGTTGTTGTCATGCACAAGGAGAAGCAAAGTTTAGTTGTTTGCAGTGAGTAAAAATAATAATATAATATAATATTATATAATAATGATTATATAATAATACAATAAAGATTAAACCGTAATATAATGTTTTGGTCTGGGTCTATCTATAATAAAATTAGATCAAGTGCCATTAGCAAAACATTTAATTTAATTTATTTAATAAATATTTAAAATAAATACTTCACTTCTATTTAAATATTGACTTAATCATTATTTTATCTATTTTATAATTTTATACTATTGTGTCATTAAGTTTCTAGCAAAATAAGAATAATGTTAATGTTAAATAATAATAATAATATACAGACTGTTACTGTAATATACTGTATACATGTACAGTTAATATTTGCTACACTGATGAAAGGTCTCTCAGACACAGATGAAGTCAAGCACTGGATTAAACTGTCATGTTGATGGTAATGCTCATCATCTGAGAAAGACTCTGTAGGGTAAGAATAAGCCTGGATAACTAGACCTGAGTGTGTCCTCCAGCTGAATGCTTAATTACTATTTTGCCTTGTTTAGCATGTGATTTCACTTAAAGTTTTGGCACAGGCTTAAAACCCCATACTCACAAATTAAGACAAAACAACTTTAGAGCGAAATGTTTAGTTAGATTTCTTCAGGCAAAAAGACACATTCTAACATTCCAGCACTGGTTTAATGGCCACTGATCACATTTCCACAAGGGAAATAAACATTTATAATGTGAATTGTTGAACGCAGACTCAAGTTCTTTAGAGAATACTTTTCTTTCTGCTACATGTGGAAACACCCATGATGCAACTACATTTCAATACTTCTCTTTCATCTTGTATTTAAAATACATATATAACAAGCATCTACTATGCAGTGTTAGCCTCGTGCCATGTATATCTTATGCTGGGCTTTTTGAAGTTGTCCTATACAGACCATCAGTAATTTCATCCAGATTTTCTGTCCAGGAAGATGTTGACTGAGAGATACATATGACAATATAACCTTAATCAAAATTCTGGAATTAATAAGTACATAAGCGAAATTATACCACTATTGGTAAACATTTATCAGAAAATGACATATTTTGAAGTTCAGCTTACAGGAATGTATAAA
>JAZGTK010017412.1:0-12286 GCA_036877625.1 Ambastaia sidthimunki
AGGCGCTGCTCACTGGCAGAACGCCAGCTTCTGGAAGTCACATAGGTCTGTACCAATGAGTTTAAGTGACTTGGTGCAGACCCAGCGGTTGTTTTGAAGGCCAGTGCAGTCTGGTGAAAAGCGGAGTGATGTGTGCTCTCTTTGGCTCATTGAAGATTGAATTGTGCACAGCTAATGTGCACAGCTAAATAGCACAGCTAATGTTGAGACTGGTGCACAAAACCTCACCACAGACATTGCGAGCATTTAGTATGACAGCATATGCTAAAAATACAACAAACATGTAAGTTTTGAATCTCTCTCTCACATGCACTGCAAACACACAATGACATGCATGTGTGCATCTTTCAATCTGCACAAAAACATGATTTTTTTCTCACAGAATTCTGTTTCCAGTGAGTTGAATCAAGCACAACACCCACGGTTGTACAGTAACTCATTTTCAGCTCATAATCATATACCACATAATCATAATCATACATCACATATATCACTGCTATGATGTATCACTGCTGAGGCAACAGTCATGCTAACTGTAATAAACATTCAGCACTGTTGCTAACACACATTTTCATCAAGTATTGAACCATTATATTAAAGCTAAACACTGACAATACAATTAGACAACATGAAACACGATTAACAGGCCTATCATAATTCTTTATAGATCATAAATAACTCCTGTGCATCAAAGACAAAACGCTGTCATGGCAACAGTTTGAAGACAATCTTACTCAGAAAGTAAGTTAAAGTAGTCAAACACGATGATCTGATTTCCTGACATGGACAGTAAGAACGCATGTTAAGAATCATAACATTTGCACACCTGCGTATGTTGCTGGTTCAAGACTGATTGTGTTATATGAGGCACAAAGCACAGAAACATTTAAACATGTCTGTGAAAATTCAGAACACGCTTGGCTGCACTTATTATATCTGTGCTCGTGTTCTGATATAATCTCTTGATTTTCATTTCAATGGGTCTCTAGGCAACTAAAGAGATGAAGAGATCGCTACGACATGTCATCAGAGAATGAGATTTGTGTTTGTATGACACACTGATATTTACCCTCCACAGAATCAGATGGATGAGACTCACACGCAACACTGACTACAGAAATCATTAGCTTTAAATAGCAGTTCTGACTCTACTGCTGTTCCTCTGTACAGAACACACACACACACGTGATAAATCAGGGATGTATGTTTGGAAATCAGACTGTCTTACACACACCTTTCAATCAATAAGGCATTAAGTGTTTCTAATAATAGCAGGTCAAACTGTGGCCATCAGACCTGGTCTTGATGTATCCGTTTCTCTTAGAAAATACTGAACTGAATGATGCTTAGATCAAATTCTAGATCTCAGACAAAAGCAGTTCCTGTTCTGAGCACTTCAAAGGCCGCAGTTACTCTGAAAGAACATAAAACTCCACACATCTGTCATCTCATCTTGTGCACGTGAACAGGCAAGTTTACACAATATATATACTGTGTTACACACTGCAGTGTATTTTAGTTGTTAATACACACACACACACCTACAGACTGACATACATCTAACAGCTTTAATGAGATTTCAGAGATCGTTTGGGAAATCACACAGGTTTAGAACAACATGAAGGCCACTAAATGACTGAGGTTTTATTTTTGGGTGGACTATCACATTAAAAGTGAAAATCAGATCTAATGAATTTGCATCTGATTTGCGTTGATGCAGCAGCTGAGAGTGACAGCAGCGCCTGTCAGCGGGATTGTGGGAGTTTGTTGGATCAGCAGTGTCTGAACATCACACCTGAAAGCAGAACCTCACGGACACTCTCTGGCTCTGCACACTCTTCCAGATTTTCATACTCAAATCAGCTGCAGGTGAGGGATTTTCATACAGTGACAAACGACTGTGTTTAATTCATTAAAATAGAAAGAGACATGTGACGCCTTAAGCCACATCCAAAAGAACTGAGAGAGAGGAAGACACACACTGACAGAGAAAGAGAGAGATGGAAAGAGCGAGATGGAAAGAGAGAGATGGAGAGAGAGATGGAGAGGAACTTTACAATTTTTGCTTACTGACATCATATCAAGGGACCAGAATATCATAGACCCTAGCAACCACACTGCAACACATTAACAACCAACGACCACCCTGAAGAGTCTGCCAAATGCATGGATGTACCAATCACAATTCAGCATGCAGGACAGAAGACCAATCATAATTCAATCATAATTCAACACATGCAAATAATACAAGTGATGATGTCAGTTAGCAAATGGCAAATGTTCCACCAGTGTAAGTCAATGAGAGATTTAGAAAGAAAAATAAAGTATAAAAGTTATAAAGTTTATAAAAGCCAAAGAAATACCCCAAGACTCCTATACCTAAAAATATCAGGGCTCTTTAAAATACTCTGTGAAAAAACTACTCCAATTAATACAATATTATTATTTTTTAGCCTCTAGGGTAAAATCTGATCTTTGTAAGGTCTTATCCAGCAATTACAAATGATTGAAAATTCATGATAAAGTTAACAGTTTACACTGGAGAGAAAACAAGTGCTATGTCTAAAAAAATTTCTTCCTAAAGATAATATATCTAAAGGAAATATTATCTTTCTAAAGGGTCGGACAGAGTGAACTGGATCTGTTTTCACCTCGTGCTGTGGGGGAATTATACAGAGAGCTCCAGGAGTCTGTCTGATTCTCGTTCCCCAGTGTGAAGGCACTGATGTTGGAATCAGCGTGCTTGACAGTATGGGGTGGAGTCTCTAAGTCTGATCCTTCAGATGTCTCCTCTGATCTCTCACAGTTTCTGCTGGTTTAAAGACCTTCTGTGGTATCACAAAATCATCTGATAGACGGGAACAGGTCTTCAAGACAATGTATACAGAGTGCCATCTAGACTCATACACGCTTACTGTTTCTAAAGTATATAGTATGCAAACTGTGCATTGCCCTCAATGCAGGTAAAGATTGGAAGAGCATTAATGAAGTGACAAAAATGTAAAAGTAAAACTTAAACATCTCAAAGTGTATAATAAAAAAAATCACTGTTAACGAACACACAGTTTTGACAGCACATCCCTCTACACAAAACAAATCCAAGACCATCAGAAGCTAAAGGCCACAGTAAGAATCCAGCACAGATCATGACACTGAAAACTGTGTAAATGAAAGCAACAGCACAGCAGTGCAGTTCTCAATCAATATATGTAAATAATATTCTTTAAACATCATTGATAAACTTTAAAGTTGGCATGAAATTCTATTTGCAACTAATTTTACTACAAAGTGACATTCAGGAATGAAACAGAATAAAGAATGAGAAAAAACTCCACTACCAATTAACTGCATTGAGAAATGTGTCAGTTTTATATCAGAACGGAGGTGAATGAGAATTTTAAAACTATCCAATAAGCTGTGAGGCCTATATGACTTATCAGTGGAACAGGAAAGTTGTTTAAAATAGATATAAGCCCAGAAATGTATATTTAACAATATCAATCAGCATATAATAAAAAAAACTTATTTAAATATATAGTTTACACAACATTTCACCATCATTTACTCACCCTCATGTCACTCCAAACCTATATGACTTTATTCTTCTATGAAACGCAAGATATTTAGAAAAATGTCTCAGTGGTTTTGTGTTTACACAACAGAAGTCAAAGGGTGCCACTGTTGTTTGGTTACCAATATACTTCAAAATCTCTTCTTTTATGTTCCACATAATTGGAATGACATGAGGGTGAGTAAGTGATGGAAGCACCTTCATTTGTGGGTGACAGACAACAGACTTCACATGGTGTCTGTGGAAAAACTTGATTTTGATTTGATTGACTGGCAGTTTTCAGGTGGACACTGATACAATCAATAACAATGGCTGTGCCACAAACAGTGCACTTATCAAATATGACTTGCCTCATAACAAAGTTCTTGCCAACTAAAAAACAGGGAGCAAATCTCTCAATCGGTGGCAGATCCTAAGAGCAGGTATGAGGGCAGCCATATGCACATGATCATCTTTACCACACTACTTAAGGAAATGAAAAGGGATATTTTAGGTATCAGATTGGGGCATCACAAAGCTGCTATGGGCAAAAACACATCACTGAGGTCACTAAGGTTGAATTTCTGCTACAAAGGTTCAGAGGTCTTTGAACAGTTCTGAGGTCAGTTTAAGAGGACACTGCAAATAAAGCTGCAACCGCATTGGAGCTGGCCACACTGACAGGAAATCAGCTTTATCTGATTTAATGGCACTGACATAAAAGCAGCTGGTAATGCCTCAAAGTTCAGTTAAGCTAAGATGATCTCACACTTCCAGGAAAATACAGGCGGGAAAAAGAGCGTTCTGAGAGCACGGCATCAGTGTAACAGCAGGCTGAGTGATGAAGTGGATTTGGGAAGCAGTGCGCTAGATGAAATCTTAGGTTGTGCTCTGCTTGATTCAGCTCACTTTCATGCATTAGCTTCTCTCTCTCTCTCTCTCTCTCTCTCTCTCTCTCTCTCTCTCTCTCTGGGTTTAATGGGTAATTGTTCATGAGTTTAAACTCKGAGTGATTGATTAAGTGGAGGTCAGATGGGCGACAGACAATAGAGAGCAGAAAAGAGTAATTCATCATGATGCCAGCATATAGCTGCCAGATACATGAGGAAGAGAGAGACAGAGAAAGAATCCTGTTTTCCTCTCCTCATCACAGGAAGATCGGAATCCCCGTTCTGAATCTGTGGAGCGACGTGTTTTTCCACCTGAATTATACATGAGAATCAAAGTGTGTGTCGTCATCAGGCCGCATTCTACATTCTGTTTGCATGTGTGTGTTAAAGGGACTGTCTGATATGTGTGTATGTTTCTGATAAATGAGAATACTAAAAGCTGAGTCAGTAACTAACAGAAGACGAGACACAGAGAATATAGTTAAAGACTTATCAAAGAGTGTTAAAAGTTCACAGAGAATTATATACAATTAACATGTTCTGTGTATATACGTCCCTAGCCAGCATCTACCTTTATCATCTAAAGACTGTAGATACGGTATATAGTTTCCTACAGCCTGCTAACCTATAGCCATTCATTGTCTGTGTGTTCATGTGTCTATAACCGTCAGTGGGCTATAAAGATCAACAGAGCTAAAAAGGCTCTAGATCTGTTTATTGTTAAACATCATCACCCGTCCAAAAAGCTTTTAAAGAAGTTAAGTATTATATATTAATCCACTTAAATCAAACATTGTCCATCTACTTTTGAATCACAAAGTCATTATTTAAAACTAAAGCTGTATTGTGTTACATGGTATGCTAATGTCTTTAGCTAGTGCAGGTCTGACGGGTGCCGGTACAACACTAAACAGTCAGCTGAACACATAAACAATGGAAACTCTGATTGGTGGAGTGATGCTGTCCAGTCGGAATGAGCGTCAACTACTGCCTGAGCAAACATCTGAGACACAGCCTTTCTGAGTCTGTGTTAATACGCTCTCTCTCTCTGTGGGACGTTGTTTCATGCAGCTATAAAGCGTCCGTGTGGATAACTGGGCTGCTGTCCACGAGCAGAACCCTGCTGAGCTGAAACAGTTGGAGGTAATTACATCAACTCTTCACAGACACAAATCTGACTTGATGTGGACTTACAAACACAGACTCCCACTGGAGCCATTTCAAGGTAAAAAACCTAAAGATAAGATCAAGAACAACTGCAAAAATCAGTTCACTCAACAGAGCGCAGCAGTCAGTTTGTGCTCAAACCTACAGGCCATCTTTTTTAGAGACCAGCCGTCTTCATGTATTCTGCAATAAACCTGCCAAATGTCAATTCATAAGACAAAGAAACAAATAAATAGTTCCTTCATGGTGCATCTAACAAAATTGTTTCTCCCTGGTGGTTTCATAAGCTGCTGGGTTTGTCCTACCGTCCTTCCTGTAGAGGGCGATCTCCACYTTCCTCTCCTCGGACCCCAGCAGCGCCTGTGCCATCTGAGCGATGGCCAGCCTCCTGGTGTGCGGGCCGTACAGGAAGTCACAGGTGCACGGCTTCTGCATGATTTCAGCTCTGCTGTAGCCACACATGTGACAGAATCCATCGTTACAGAAGATGATGCTGCAGTTCTCCACTCTTGCATTGGCTATGATGAATTTTCGGCCTGTGTGAGAGAAGAATATTTTGGGGTTATTTTGGGTTTATCAAATACAAGGCATTGACGTAAGCGGTCAGGATCTCCACCTTTGTGATATCTTCATACCACAGGATATCACATCTGAAAAATAAATGTGTGTCAATACATTTTGTATGCTGTTGACTTAGCCTCATAGACTTTGTAGGTTATCCTGGCCGTGAGCCTCACCCATATAGACAGAAGAGACCGAATGCCTGACATGCGACACAACCAGTCACAGCTCATTTTCTGTGCAACACTAAGTAAAGAAATTTAGAATGAAATTCAAAATATCCCCCAGTCCATCTAACGCTCAACCACACGAGCAACAAACAACTTACGTGTCCATCAGAAAACAGCATTTGTGGTTGAGCGTTAAAAGCATTCTGGTCAGTAGATGAAATCCACAATGACTCCACTTTGAGGCCATAAATGACAATAATATGCAGGATCACATAACAAAAAAGTTGGAAAATGGACAGTTTATCAATGATTAATCAGGTTAATACAAAACACATCACGCTCAAAACATAAGTGCATGTTTAAAAATCATTTCAAGACCCATTTGATATAGTTAAGATATCAGATGGTAAAACCACAGATCTTTGACATAGTATATACATGAATAAAAACCATATTCATATAAATGGATTTTGCGCTTTGCAAAGTATAAAAGAATATTTTATCTTGACATCTGTCCACATCTGTTGATTATTTTCTCTTTTTATTTTAAACGTGATGTATGAAAAATAGAAGATCATATTATTCATAAGAAATAAAGGACAGATCTGGTATCACTGCAGAAACAGCTACAGTTAACGTTCTAAAATGAACCTAATGGTTGTTCCAGCTCATTAATAGTTGTTCTAATACTGCATTTCTACTGTCAGTCTTAAACTCATACAGCTAATAGAAAACTGGATTGAAATAAATAAAAACAACAGCAAGAAACCGGCACCTTTGACCAACCAAACAAGATGGCAAGAAGAATGACATCACAAATGTTAGAAGTCATTCTCTCCTCCAGCACTGCAGTTGCTTTCGGTAAGAGTCGTGTCAACTGCATTTCTTCTGAAAGGGCTTTTACCCGATGTTACGTCTTTAAAGGGCGTCAGAACGGCAAGCTCTTCAGCCAGAGTACATGACATGTCACGAGTCAGAGCAGAGACTTTCTGTGAAGGTGAACGTTGCACTCTTGACTGGAGATGCTGCTTCCACTGCACCTAATTAAAGCACTGTTTGCTCTCTCAGCAGCGTTTAGCATTTGCTAAGGTTTAAATGCAGGTGTTACTTAGATGATAGTGGAATTTAAACAGTCTTCACTGCAAAATACAACTGTGTCTGACAAGACAAATTCCACTTCAGTGCTAAATAACCCCACACTCAGATGTCATGAGTTTGTTGGAAGAGACAGAAGCAAAATATTGGGATGTAGAATGACCTAAAATATATCACATTATGATAATAATATATTGAACAGCTAAATCACATCACCCTTTTAAGCTATTTCAGAGCAGATACATAAATATTCATTTGGGATAAAAGGCAAATGTTGATGTATTTTTTTTGTGATATAATTTAGCCGCACTCAGAGCACAGCATCAGTTAAGTGAAATGGCAACATCAGGACGCATTTAAATGCTTTATGCAAATGAACACACTGGCACCTGCTCTCATCTGTCATATTATAAGAAGATACTGTTACTTTCACTGAGTTACTTTCACTGCTGCACATATTTAAGGCTGAATTGTGGCATAAACTGGGCTTTAACTGAGCAGAAATATAATCTTATCTCCACACCACGGAAACGCTGCTGATGAAAAATGAAGAAAGACGATCTAGGAGGTCTGTCCCCTTACCACCAGAAGAACTTCAAAGACTGCCCTGAAGATGGGGTGAACGTCTGAAGAAACGCTATAATCACAAAAGCAGGAAAGCAGCTCTTAAGATAAAAACAACCGTCTTAAACTTGAGATTGGAAAATGGGGTTCAGTCGTCTGACATTATGAAGGTGAATCGCGCAGACGGTAATCATCAGAAAAACAGCCACTGGCACTCTAATGTTTGTTGCAGTGAATTTTACACTTTACAGTGTGTGTATACACACAAACGTATACAGAACAAACCAAAACTGCGACCCAAAAAACACGTGTCACAGAGAGGGCAGGAGAGATTAACCCAGGAAAAATGAGATGAATGAGAGAAAGCAAGTCTGAAGCTTTGTAAAAACTCTCTTTACATCTTAACTGATCTCCAGCCTATTGAGGACTACCAAACACACACTGCACCATCAAACTTTACAGTTTAAACATTCAAGCTTGTGTAGTTAGGTCGCTATGTTAACTTAACATAGAAAAAAAAAACTATTAAAAAACTATTTTTGATAGGAGGAGTATTACGTGCTGAACCATTATAGAAAATAAACATTTAAACTAAGTTTGTATAATGTATATGTGCATTATATTCATATATTTATATATATGAGTGCATTGTCACTTTAAATGTATCTTCCATGTGTTTTGCACAAATCATATCAAATCTTCTCTTCATGTCAGTTTACTCTTCCCAGTTGTTTGCTGCTCTGCATATCAAATTATCCAGACTTAATGATCACTGATCATAATGCTTTCCTCATCCACAACAGATCAGGACAGCAAAGAAAGTCAAAGAGATGAAGACAAACTGAATAAAGAAAGTGAACATGTCGTCTGTAAGAAAGAACGAGTAAAAAGAACAATACATTTAACAAAGAGAAACAGCCAAAAGAAAACTGCAATCCTCTTTGTACAGCTTAAACATGAGAGTGAGAGACAGGCAGAGAGAGAGAGAGAGACACAGAGAGAGACATACAGAGAGACAGAGAGACAGAGAGAGAGAGAGAGAGATATACAACAACACACAAACACATATGCTATATGACAAAGCTAAATTTAGTAGTAGCACAAAAAAGTGAAAGTGACATGTTTTTGTCAGTAATGGTGACCCATAACTGAAATGTGACCTCTGCATTTAACCCATCACTGGTGAGGAGTGAACACACACTGCAAGTCATGAACACACACACACACTGGAGCAGTGGGCAGCTCTCACTGCAGCGGGCTGCAATCGGGGGTTTGGTGTCTTGCTCAAGGGCACTTCAGTTGCTACCTGCTGGCGCTGGAATCAAACCAGCAACCTACTGATTACAAGCCCGACTCCTTAACCAGTAGACCACAACTGCCCCCATAATATTAAAGGTTAATATTATTTAACACTTTTTATTACTTTGGAAAGTCTCAACGTTATACAGCTCATTCAACATCATACGTCTCATTAAAGAACTTAAAAACAACATAAATCAGTCCTGCTAAGTAACTGCTACAAAACACAGTATCAACTGCAGAATCAACAGTCTAGCAAAACATCTGCTGACATATTTCTATTGTTGTACTGTCCACAAATACAGTCATAGCTACCAATGATGAGACAAACGAAAGTGTTTCATCAGGTGTGTATTAGAAAACAAGACACAACAACAGAAAGGAAGAAAAAGGAAAAACAGAGACTGTACCACAGTGAAATTTAATGACACCAACTCCTCTGACAGTAAACAGATAAGACTGTGATCTCACCCAATCTCCATTACAGAGAGAGAGAGAGAGAGAGAGAGAGAGAGAAAGACTGACATAGCAACCACTGTGCATCCCAGAATACTGGCAGGAGTGACAATGACAACTCAGCAGCGATGTGACTGATGGTAGGGAATGGAAAACAAGACTTTATAGAGAAAACTATAAATACTGCACCTTATCACTGAGCTCAGATCAGTGCTGTGTAAAAATGCTGCTCAAACACACCTACATGTGTTACAGTAATACAATAACACAATACAACAACACACAATAAATGCAATAAATTAAAAAAGGGCGGGCATACTGACGGACGGATGGATGCTGGGCCACAGACAGTGTGGAGAGATGGAGTCAGTGTTGTGGGAGGCTCTCCCAGGGGAATGAGTCTCTGTGTCTTCAGCAGTTGCCACAGTGATGCTTGTGTTTGCTGTTTGTCCTCTGTATGGAGTCAGTTTGGGGCTGACCTCACACTTCTCAACACTCCAGAGACACTGAGGCAGAGGTCTCAGCTCAATATTACCTGTTAACATTGTGACAGTCTCTACAGACCACTGAAGAGAAACAGTCATTCAGTGTTTATTATTGATATCATGATGTGTTTGCTCACAACAGGAGGCACACGTTGTTCCGTTGAACCTTCCTCACAAAGTTATAGGGCTGATTCAGATGGAGAGAAAAGCAGTGAATGTCTGTCAACTCACAGTACAGTAGCCGCACTGTATAAATGTCAATGCATTGACCACACATATTAAAAGAGCTTTTCAATCCTACCAAAGCACTTTTCAAAACCCTGCGATGGGTTTTGATGAACAGTAATCATTATTTAGCTTGCCTGAGGGACAGACATGGTTTCTTCAAGAGGAAGTGTACTGGTCCGGTTAAGATGAAAAGTGAAAACATATTGATTGACCAAACGATAAAAAGCAGATTTATTCAAAGGCTTTAAATGTTCATTATTAATTACTAATTTCCTATAACAATTTTAAATGGCAGTATAAGATTTAATAAATTACAAAAAAAATTCTACTAAACATCTGATTAGTCAGCAAGTTTCAAACTGATATATTCAGCTGTTTTATGTTTTGAAATATCTGGACTGCAGGTGAATAATTAATATAAATGTGCAACTGACACATAAATCCTGCAGACACTGAAGAGAATAAATGTCTATTATGCAAACGATTAAAGATATTCTGTACAACTTGGGGAAAAGCATATTTACCAAGTAAAGAAAGTTAAGAAAGAATATATTCATGGCTGTCGTGTATAAATAAATGGTTACATGCACATGTACTTTTGGATTTAGAACATTTCTAGATATAAACTGAAACAAACTATGAAAACCCAACGTTCGTTCAAGTAAATGATTTAGTGTGTAAATAAACACGAACTTACTTTGACTTTCAAATTTCCTGATGATCGTGTCCAGGAACGTGTTCTGCTGCGCGACGTGCCCGCGTCTCACCGGCATCCTCGCGCGCTCGCCGGAGTCTCGAGCTCAAACTGACCTTCCCGCCCCGCTCGACGCGCGCGCGGCACGCGCAGATTCACACACCGACGCGCGAGCTTCCCGCGCTCCGGAGAACTTCATTAACACGAGCCAGGAACGACTGGTGGTCTCTGAACAACAGTTTTCAGTTTCACGCACGAATGCGATTGTTGACGCGCGTAATTCCTCAGAAATGCTGTTCTGTGTCCCGTACAGTGACGCCACGCTCGTTCTCTTCGTGACACTTGCGGCGCATGACTCTGTGCAACGCTTTGATCGGCTATTTTTCCAATGAAAGCTTTCTCTTCATTTCAAACGACACAAATAACAACACTTACAGGAAAGACGCGCGCGTCGCTCCAGGTCCCGTTTCGACGGTGACGAGCGAAAAACAAGAAAAGCGTGAGGCGCGCTGTCAGCGTCCATCTGTTCACAACAACATACACACGTAATGATTACTGTACAGAGTCAGAGTACAGTAGAGTACAGTAGTGTACCCAGTGTGGACTTTACAATAACACTCTTTAAAACTACAGATAAATAAGGAAGAAATGTTCTTGATGGCAATAATAAACGCGCTCAGTTCATGTCATTCCGCGATGCGAGGCGCCGTTTGCAGTCGCAGGTGCAGCAGTCCTGATGTCGTCGTGCTCCGTCATTCTTCATCATTGTGAAATAATCTTCTGAACATCGCCTCAACTCATCTCACAGTTTCGCGAGCGCGCGTCAGACTGTACATGAAACGTCACGCAGATGCGCGCGTCGCGGGGTTTCCCTGTAGCGTCACGCGCGTGCAGACAAAAGGCGTTCCTTGTGTTTGTGACGGCGCGTGGATTTACAGTGTTCAGTGTGCAACAGCACGCGGGAAATCTCACCTTAACACTGTAACCTGATTAACACAACATGTGAAATGACGGCGTCCGTTTATAGAGACCTCGCGTGTAACCTGCGAGAGCGCGGAACGGGGTTCACGAGGGGCGCGCGGCGCTTTATTCCCATATTTAGTCACGAGCGCGCGGCTGTCTTTGAG